>JAODTK010000490.1:0-14143 GCA_026419785.1 Sclerodactyla briareus
AGAACAAAATGAATTTGCACTCAAACACTGAAATATATTGAATCTGAATGTAGGGTTGGGTTTCCCTTCTCCACTTAATAATTCACACATATATAAACCAACTCCATACGAGTGTGACGCATTGGTTCCCCTGCCCGTCAGCCCATACGTTATAATGCCCGACACTACAAACTCTCATTCATGTCACTGATATGATTACAGTGCCGTAAATGTTACCTTGTTTACTTTAAAGAACTCATCCTGGAGAAAAATGAACGGGACAACGGGTTCATGTATGAATAACTGATGTGTAATGTAATTGACATGTAGCCTTCTCCCTTCAATAAACGTACAACATTCATATCAGGCTGAGAATCACTGAACGGATGCTCTCCGGTCCTATTCCGCAGCCATGTATGGGACCTACGAAACCATTATTTTAGTTCGAATTCATGATGTTTTTTTTTTTTTTCCCTGCCTATACATAGTAGCGTGAACCGGGCCGGAAGTAATCGGGAGGGTCGGCGTTCACCAAGTGTCTTGACCTGCAAAGGCGGGAGATATGGGTTTGGTAGTGAGTGGCCGGTGGAGGCGGTGCTGTGGCTGTTCGAGAGGGCGGGATAGGAGGGAGTTTCCCAGAGGGGTCGATACAAACAGCCTTGACGGTCTTGACGGCACTTCACTAACCTCATGTGAAGGAAGAAGCAGGGGATCGCAGGGGGATGGGGGTACAGTACCCCAATATTTGATGTTGGGGGATGCCTATGTGACCCCCCCCCCAATGTCCCAGGCATGCTCTCCCCAACACTTAAATGCATATGCAATGAGGGTAAGCACTGAAGTTACAGTCGAGGCATAACACCAGGCATAACACTTATATTTCTAAACAGATTGCCTAAATTTTTATGTGAGGACTCCAAGGGCGCGACTTGTGTTGACGATTGGGATGGGCGGGGGGGGGTGGCGCGTAGCGTACTGGAAAAACATCGGTTAGACAGACCCCACTAGTCTTGCCTTATGGCAATGACTAGCATTCCACAAAAGTGATAAGTGATGTGAAGGTTCTCTCCCAAACTTATCCGCCTTAGGTATCAATTCCGTTCGCGTTGGTGTTGTGATATTCTAAATACGAATGCAAGTGAGGTTACGGTCATGAAATATGTATGAACATGGGTAATTACACAACCACTGCGTTTTGGGTTGGTTTTCGCGCGAAGCACGAGAATTTGACCAAAAACGACCTTGCACTGACTCTCTCTGACCTATCACTAGAAATGGCCTGAGTGTTTTATAAAAGATCACGGCCCCATTATATCTTTCTTTGCGGCGCTCCTAGACGCCTGGGAGGGGTACGGACACTCCCAATTGGGGCCGGACAAGTGACCAATAAGTATAACACAGCAGTAAAACGGCAAGTTGTGCGCGAAGCGCGCGCGAACATTTTTACACTTTTGGACATTCCATCTAGAAAACTTCATTTCACCCTGAATTTTTGAATCATTCCTTTGCAATAATTTGTTGCTTACCCTGGTCCCGAATCTTCGACGGCTATTTGGAGGGGTTGTTCTACCCGCAGCCGTTGTGCCGTGCCCCATTAATATGTGCACCGTGCACACACCCGTGACCTTTCTACAGTGGTCGCACACCATAATTGTTTTGCTAAAACCTATTTATAATCCCCTCATGGGATATTATGGTTTTGTCTTCGTTGTCTCCGCCCGCCGCCTGAGGATTTTCGCGTGTTAACGCGATAATTCTCCAACGCCTTGTCGTTGACTTGAAACTTGCGACATGTTTATCGGATAAAAATATCGACTGAGTTTCAAAAGTAGCCTCGCCGCACCACCACGGGGCGGCCATCTTCTTGGATTGTTTTACGAACTCTTATATCGCCTGTTTTGCGGAGGGGCGTTTCGGAACATGGCGATCGTTTTGAGACCACTTTTGTTTCCGCCCCCATGGGACCCACCCGGTGGCCATTTTAGATTTTTTTGCGAACTTTTTTACCGCTGATTTGCGTGTTTCGGAACATGGCGATCGTTTTGGGACCAACTTTTTATTATCGTCTCACGGTACTCCACCCGGCGGCCATTTCGGATGTTTTTGACTACACTTTTTTTTCATCGCAGATTCGCGCATTTCGGAACATGGCCATCATTTTGGAACCCACTGTTCGTTTTAGCCTAATCGGACCCCACCCGATCCCAGGCGTTATCAAATGAAATTGACATTTCCGCTCCCACTGATTGAAAACACTTTGGCGTTACCCGCGCAGGCTTTTGTGCTAGTTTAAATTTGCAACTTAGACCATATGCTAAAATAACATTCTCACAGGTCCCCCAGGTGTTAAACTCACACACCCCCCCGTCGCCATCATTTCCTGCCCTTTCAAAACAACAAGCTTACACTTATGGGCATTCCATCGAAATTCAAGGCAATATTTGGGACTTAGCCTTTTCTTCAACTTCAATTTTTGAATCATTCCTTCTTGACAACGCAATTTTGGGTTCTCGCCGACCTGCATTTTCGATGCCCCAACGTGTGCCCTCATAGTTATAGTATGGGCACCCACCTTTCACAAGTGCATACACCAAAACAAAATCACAGATCCCGCCCGGGGGTAGACCTACCGCCGTCTCCCACCCTTCCACCATACCTGACGACCCCCAGGCTTTTTTTCTTGGGAGGGGGGGGGGGGTTCATTTGTTTATCGCCGTCTGGCTGAGGGGTCAAAGGTGAGGGGTTCCCTCCTCTTTGGAACATGTTTTGCTGCTCTGAGCTCACAAGCTTAGTGCAAAGGTCAATTAATTTGACTAATTATTGTCTCCCTATGGCACCCCTAGGGGTGGCGCCAGGGTTTTAACGAAGAGGTGGGGGGGGGGAATTTGGCATGGATGTCTGTCATGGGGGAGGGGTCAAAAAAAACAAAAAGGGGAGGGGGTGTTCCTCTCACCCTTTGCGATTTTTTCAGTAATTAATACTGCTTAGATGCAAAATGGTGCCATATTTGATCACTTGGTAAGTGTATCTACGGTCAACGAGTTTTTGACAAAAATCCATAAATTTCGGGAAAAAATTAAAATGCATGGACCAATTTTTTCCAGGGCCGGTCATATTTCATTCGTTTACAACCATGACAAAAAAAAAACCCGATGAAACTTCACCTACGTTCTGGTAGCAGGTTACAAAGGTAGGCTAAAGGTGGCCACCATAATCCGTTGCGTGTCCGTTTGCGCGTGCGTGGAAAAATCGAGTACCTAGGATTAACATTAGCTACCATCCAGCATCCGTTGCGCCGTCCGTTTGCCCCTTCGTTGGCTTTCCCGTGTTTGTTGGCAATCGCTCGCGCAAAGAGCGATTTTCACGACGTCCGAAAATAACGGATGGTGGTATGGCGCGCCATTTAGGCATTTTTAGGGAGCCGAAAATAATTGGTGCAGGGTTATTTAATTTGACGTGTATAAAGTTGCTTTTCCATGACGCGGGCGGGAGGGCGTTTATAAATCGGTTTCGATAAGTTAACATAGACCCGTTTCCTTGCACGCTGGCGCGAACGGGCGGACTGGCGGGGGCCGTTGGTCGTTTTTTATTGAATCGCTACTACGGGGATTTCCGCTTGCCCCGCGCGGTATTGCGCAATCGATTCCCGTGATTTCCTGGAATTACACTGGCTTTTCGTACTATATACTGAAGGACAGAGTCGTATTTTAGTAATTTGGGAGTTCTGATGCAGGGAATAAGAACCTAATTTGGTGTTTTTAAAAAACATTCGTATAATATCCAACACAGTTTTTTTTCTTCTCTAAAATCTCAACAAAGATACAATCATTTGAAGTATGTTTAAGGCGCTATTGTTTACATTTACACATTGCTAATGAGAAATTAACCGCCAACGTTAATTTCTTAACATTAAATGTTTAACAAGTAGGGCCGAAGTGCTTTGATTGCGGACAAGCACACTGGCCATCAATAGCCAATTGCTGTAGTTTAGATAACTCGTGATTAGTTTCGACCTCGCCATGTTTGTCTCAAACACACAGAATAATTGGGTAAAATAACGCAGGGTCAACGAAGCGCAAACGGACGAAATGGATGGCCCTCTAAATAATATCGGACGCGCACGGACGCGCACGGACACGCCACGTCAATTATGAATGCTTAGCTTCCCTTTGCAAAAAACTTTTGTTACTATGCAATTCGAAATATCGAGGCGTAAATCGGCATGGTTTCGAGTGATCACGCATTCAACGTGTCTCACAAAAGGCCAGAAGGCGCTGCGAATTGCAAGTTAACTTTTAGTGCCTTTCACCTAATATTAGCAAACGGTGACTCAAAATGACACAGTGCTTTCAAGACCGTAAGTCGAGACGTAGCGGTTGGTTACTGGGAGGGGGGGTGTAGAATGAGTTTTGCAGACGGATCCTGCATGTACTGATCTGGGAAGGAGTCTAAGGGGAGGGGTGTCCCCCCCCCCCTTTGGTGAAATTTTGAATATTTTAACTGTCCTCAGATGCAATCGGTGCATATTTTTATGTACAATTGACGTCGCTATTACTCGACCGCGCTCACCAAGTACGCGGAACCATTCTGGTTTGAACGCCGGGAATTCCGCCGAATCCCAACATGCCGATTTGTATTGGCGCTCGATGAGAAACGAATAGTAAAATAACTTACGTTGGATAACGTATTTTGACACTTCACCCCACCCCGACGAAAACGTGTGCCTTAAAACATCCTTCTGTCAATTTTATTTTTCGGGCCCCAAACCCATATGATGGTTTACTTTTGATGAGAGAAGACAGAAAACTAAACTTCTGTTAAATGTTGCCTTATTCAACAAAGTGAAACAAATACACTAAGCCAAGTTGGTTTCCAAGTTGACGTCATGCTTTATTATGCAATTGGGATTCTCCCGAAGGTCTCTGCATAATGGACCAAACTTTGACGGTCAATATCTCCACATAGGAACTTCGCATTGAAATGTGGTTTTGACCCTATATATGATCCAGTTTTCCGTTCTCCCAATAACCTCTGTTGTATCCAAGCCTTCAGTGGTCCTTTAAATATACAGTTAGTTACGAGATTACAGCAGATGGCTCTGAAACCTATATATAACAAAATCAGCGTCTTTTGCAAACCCTGGAATTCTAATTTAGAGTTTCATTCTCGTTTTTGTACTATTCACATTGAAAGGTAATGCGTGTCGCAGCAACCTGTAAAAAATGGCCATTCTGTTGCATGGAAACTACAGCACAGAAAAGTCTCATAGTATATCGCAACGTTATCACTGACCGTTTTTTTTTGGTACATAGCGTCAATATACAGAATACCGTTCGTTGTCGAATTACAAAATTTTCGGTCGTGTGTCATGCTAAAGAACACAGTCTGTGTTCACCAGTTGCTACCACACGAAACAACAATGGCCCTTTAAAAGTACGGATGGCTCGGGCTGCATTTTCCTGCGCAGCAGACGGGCGGGTATCTGCGCACATCACTTTCTATAGACCCCTTTCCCTCGGACGGCGGACGCTGGGCGGGCGACGCGGTTTTTCGAATCATTCATGTAGCCGTTTTAAACCGTCCGCCCGCGTGGTATTTCGTAATCGATTCCGGGGATTTCCATGCAATCTTACTGGCTTTTAGCCCCGGTAATGAAGAGTAGAGAAATTGTTATGTTCAAATCATGTTCCAAGCAACACTCCTACGTTTCAACACTCGTAATTGAGATTTATACATAATTCTCTCCATTTTACGGCCGCTAAGCCTATTTGAACACTTATTTGCATGTTCAATAACCATTGACGTGTCAGTTTATGCTAATCAATTTCCAAAACCTGCATTGAGAAAGTTTAAATTGTATTTTAGCGCAATCGTTGACATTAGAATACTGGTTCTAAGAAACTTAACACCGGTGTTTTAGGTTTAAACACTAGTATGGCCTATCGTCCCGGTTTTTGATAAACAATAATAATAAGAATAATACTAAAAATAATAATAAATCATAATAATAATAATAAAAATAACATAATTTTACAATTTTTAATATAATATAATAACACTGATAATAGTAGGCACACGGTTGCTCTACAGCGAATATACACAGAAGTGTGCGTATTCGAGAAACGCCCGCCCGCGTGCATGGAAACGCGGCTTAAGATTGGCAACACACGACAAAGCTTTGGGGGGAACTCCTCAATAGGTTTCTTAAGTGGTTTTGTTGAATTAATGAATTGAGACGTCGATTTCACTGTGGTCAGGTTTTGCCAGCCCCCTCTTTGCGTTTTTAAACGCGTGAATACCCCTATATTCAAAGGACTGTGGACCGTTTGTAGTTATTAGGGAAGAGCGTTCTTTTGGGCGAAAAGAATGATTTTATTGCCATTACGTATGTTCACATGACGCACCAAAACCATGACCCGAGTCCTACGACGTCAACCCAACATATCCACTTGCTCCAGAGTCGTTTCCGGAAACATTACAAACTATGCAACAACTAACAGACTTGCCAGTGCCACAGGTCGTTCGCATTTGCACGCGCCAATTTGCTGGCAGTTAAGTAGTTCTCCCTCTGTCGACGAGGGCTTTCCATTCGAATGTTTAAATTTTTTATGAGGCAGTAAACTGTCCCACGTTATAAGGCCTAACTATTATAACCACTGTCACTCCCTACAACCTGCAATCAACTCCCTATGTCTGAGTAGCATGGGGTAGAATCCCGCCACACTTATTGTTTCCACAACTTAATATAACAATGTGCCATGGCACGAAGGCGATTCATGACATGCATGCACACCATTTCCTATTGGCACCTTTCCTCCAACCCCACTAAATGACAGGTAGTTTTGTTTGAAGACACGAGCGATAGGTCCTCTCTCAAGTAACGTACACTAGCTGTAATATATTTAATCACCCATAACTCGCCATTGACCAACTCGCAATTAAGGCCTTTAAATTATGGGGGGGTTCCCTAACACTCTTGTATAGTAAATACGAATATCTAGCAGTGGAAATTGCGTAGGGAGAGAATTCGGGCAGTAACATTTTTGTCTGCTCAATTACGCTTTTATTGGTTTTGTGTATTAATCAGAGTTACATGCATGCACAAATCAAACAGCAGACACTAAATCTAAATGCCAAGACCACTAACCCTCTACAGTCGTTATAAGCTTGATTAACAGTCCGACAGTCGCCATGGCCGATAAGCAGGCCTAATCCAGTTACTCCAGATCATGGTCATGATGGGCGTCAACAACTGGGGGACGGGGGACATGTCCCCCCATACTTTCAAATTGGGGGGGGATATCATATCGATTGCCCCCCACTTTTCGGCCTTAATACAAATAATAGGCCATTGCCCGATTTCGTAGCACTCTAACTGATTCATTTTAGTCTAACCAAACAAGAATTGCGTTGGAAATTGACTTAAGTCCACTAATTCCAGGTGCGGACCCCACTGAAGATCTGGAGCCGACTAGGTCCGAAGTCGAGGATTTAACCCATGTTTCATCGACCCAGGTTCTCGAATTTTAAATCGAATAGCCAATTGCATACTTTCCATATGTTTTTCGCGCGCATTCCGTTTTTTCTTCCAGGCGTTGTAGGCTACTAAAATATGCGATGTAATGCTTTGAACCTTTTGTTCAGTCGATTGATTTCAGAGTCTTCGGGGCAGACTGCCCCCCCCCAGTTTCTGAGATCAAATTCGGCAAAATTCGTTGGAAAATTTGAAGGAAAGAGGGCAGCGTGAAAAAATGCCTGAATTTTTTCAGACTTTATCTGTAAAACTGCCCGGAAAACAGTGCCAATTTTTCCTCCGGCGTCGCGCGCGCCAATAACCTAACTGACTTGTAAAATCGGGTAACAAATTTTCCTGCTCCCCAATTGGTGTGGTCCCGTACGCCGATTTCTTTTTTTCCTTCGATCCCACCAGACTGCCAGAGACCGTTCAGTAGAACCCTGGATCCCACGGAAACAGAGCCAGAGTAGAAAAGGTAATGAAAAAGATCCATTGTGATCGTCGGTAAATCATCTTAATATGCACATGACAACTTTTTTTTTTTTTCTGTCTTGTCTTTTACTCAAATCACACATTGTAGATGGGTGCTATTGAGGCCTGGCAAGTGCCGTTTCCGTCGATTGAGGGTAAGGAAAAATCTGAAAAGTTTCTGGGTTCGCTTGCGCCAACCGATGGTGGCGCTCTCGCTCAAAAGGTATTTGCATTCGATGTGCCCCCCACCCCGCACCCCACTTATTCGAAACGTCCGACGGCCCCTCTCCAGATAATGATCCAGGATGAGATAAGTGTGGTCTTGGTACTGTAGATGGGCGGGGGTTTGCTTTCACGTAAAACGTCACAATGTTTACTGCATGCTCTCTAACTTGGCTGCGGTATGCTGACCTGTTCTATGCAACTTGGAAGTACTACACAAGACTGGACCCCTAACGGAACACTGCTATGGCTAACCACTCGTCAGTCGTCACCGCGGCTGATAAAGTTGACGGCCAATCAGTTCGGAGTGGCAAACCGCACCCGTCTAAACTGGTCTACTTCCTCGAAGTTGTGCTTCTAAACCTCTGGCCTGAGACTATCTCTTCAACCTCGGGTTTAAATTGCTGCTAAAACGCAACGAAAAAGGAATAATACACATGAAATGACTAAGTAACTGACAAACATGAAAGAAGAATGCGAAAGGCAATACGTTATTGTACGTCACAAACAAGTAAAGTCCCAAAGCCCCACACAAACTGGCGCTATAACAACTAACGAGAGACCAACAGCTTTGTTTCCTGATGACTAGACTCACTTTGGTTATGCTCTTTCACCACCTTGTCGCCTAGCTTATTACACTGCTTCGTGGGGGACAAGACACTACACTAAATACCACTGTACGCACTCGCAAAGCTCTGAACTAAATTCAGCCATACTCGGTACAGTATCGCGATACATGACCAAACTTCGAGCGATACATATAATTGACTGGTAATGATAAAAGACTACAAAAACTGCGCCTTACGCGACAGCGACGTCTCGTAAAAGTTACTGGTAAGAATCCAGGAGAAGATGAAGGTTAAAACCATGAAGTAAATTAATGCACGCTGATAAAGCAATAGTTATGCAATCCCTACCTGAACAATTTCTTATGGTCTTCAGCTCAATACAGTCAGGGATGTTATAAGAAGCGTCGAGAAAACACCGACAGGAGTACGAATTGCCAAATGGTTTCTATATATCGAAAAACATATCAGTAAGGGGGGGGGTCAGATCAATAGGTCATACGATCGAGAAAAATATCAGTATGTCCAGAATTCAATCCTCAGCTACCAGAATTGAAGATATCACTGTATCGAAATAAATATCAGGGTATCAGTAATTCCATTCAGGTAACGAAGTCAATATTAGATTGTCGAAATCAAGTTTCTGTTCTGACCCCCTGATAATGAAATCCTGACCCCCTGGATTTGGTCTTGGTACCTTGGATATTTTTCCCAATATACTTGAACCATTGACATCCGGTTCTTACAGCGCCATACGTTTTTCATAAATGTATCACGATATCAAAATTTGTTCGATATTTGTTTCGGTATTTTTTCACAAAAAGTCGTGTGCAAAACCCCTTTGCTTGGCCAATTCCTATTTTGTGTGGGCCTAGGTCAATTTTGATTTTTGTTAGAATTTGCATGCCGTCTCTTACACACCTATTTTTATATAATTTTTTGCATTTTAGCACTATACTTAGTTAGATCATTTCTATTCGAAGTTAGTCGTATAATCCCGATTTTAATAATTTGGTGTGTGTTTTCCCGTAGATCAGTTTTCTAATTGGCTACTTAACTTTAAAGCGGCGCCCACAGTCTATATATACATTAGTTGTCCCTAATTTACCTCTTAAATTCAGAGTGAATCTCGACTCTTTCTCAGTGATTAAGTTAATTATCACTCTGATAAAGAGTCGATAGGGTTCACTTTGAATTTCAGAGTTGTCCCTACTTCACTCCAAGGATTTAGAGAGTACGCCTTCACAGACTTTACCCAGCACAGCGAGTAGGTACATAGAATGATGATTCAGTAGTAATAATGATAACGGGGATTTAATTATAGTTGATTTCTAAAGGATTTGAAACTTCTGGGGACGCGGTGAAGAAGTGATTGATAACACCTGCAAGCGAAAGTAGGCTTAGTAAGTTTCAAAGGTCTCTATAGGTTTCTGGGCCGCTCATAGCCTACTTGTAATGTGTGTGGAATGCATAATCCACTATGGATAACTCTTCCATTTGCCAGCGTTTATCAGGGCATATAAACATGTATTTCTGTCTGGGCATACTTTGTGTCAGCAGAAGGTGATTGCTACTTGCGTTGCTGTTGTTGTACTTGGCGAGCATTGCGGGAGGGGAGGGGTGGGTTGTTTTCTGTTGTAATGCTTTCCTTTTTCAGTCGAGACACGGTCTCGGTCTCGAATTAATTCTTGAATTACTGTACTCGGTCTCGCCTTTCGAGACCGAGACCGCCATACCTAGTGTAGAGACTCGAGATGTGAAGGGGCTGGGGGGGGTCGCGGTCTCGGCCTATCCGGTCTCGAATACATGCCCTGCTTTTATTATTTCACAGTAATTTAGAGGGTCTTCTTTGTACAAGCTTCTGCTCTATTGACCTCACACGTAAGATCACTGTAGTCATGATGTTGTAACTTGTGTCAATGAATAAATGAACTGAATGATCGATTTACAGGACATAGCTGAAACCAGGGGCGTAGATTTTTGTTTTTTGTTTGAAGTGGGGGGGGTGGATGTTTTGTAGAGACGATCTAAGCGGAGGGCCACCATAGTTTGGCGCGGTGCGGTACAAGAAATTCTGCTTTGCTCACAACCTCCCACCCAAAACGACGGCACTTGAGGGTTTTTCAGGCTGTGTTTTACTCATCCTTCAGAATGAATAATTATCTCCGATGTGTTGGATTGCGTAAAAAAAATTTGTTGCAAAAAAATCTTTGAAAGCTAATGATACCTTCGATCAGTTACAATGACCAAGCACGAAATTATGTAAGACAACACACCCTGTTATGTTAAGATGGCAGACCTCACGACAGTCCATCACAGGCAAATTAAGTACATCCAATTAAGTGATGGGACGATCAAGTTCCATGCGCATGGGCGTGTGCTGGAGCTCCAGTGGCGTGAGCTCCTCTGCAGAGGTGTGTGGAAAACATCCTCTTGACGCCACGATCGAAGTTGTTTTCCCGCAACCCTTCTGCTTTCAACTTCCTGTGTTTTTTTGCAAGAGAAAAAAAAACACTCAGATTTAGCATCAGCGCATAATGTGTTTGTGTGAATTGATGTTTTCCTAAAATGTTTGATGATATTTGGGGGGGGGGGGGGGGAGGGAATATATCCCAGCATTACCAGCAATGCAACCATGCTTTCCCTAGAGTCGGTTCAGTTCGTTTTCAAAAATCTTCATTACGTTCTATTCCCCCAATCAAATTGCAGCAGCGATAGTGAATAAGAAGTACTACCGGTACAATTGCCAATATGATCTAATGCAGATAAACCAGACCTGCAGGAAATAAAGTGATGGATATACTTAGAGTTGAATACAAATATAATTTCCATTTTCCATGGATGTAGGTGAGATATATTGTGGTCCTTACTCGAAAACATTGATCGTTGGAATTGTTTTGGGAGGCAAATTCCGTGAGAAAATTTGTAATAGAATTTGAAACCATCGAAGCATCATTTCGACAGTTTGAATGGGTCATTCTCAAGCATCCCTACACAATAAAACTGTGCCAATTTCACACCGTGCTAACTTCAGTCTATTCAATGTCAATGTTTATCTAAGTCCCATTCACATCATATTACTCAACATTGTATTTCGTGTGGGACCCATCGGGAGTTCTGTCTATGTTTGGGACAAAAAATCGCCGCAATAAGTAGTAATTTTCCTTCCAGTTTGTGTGAATATCGACGTTCTGCGCATACTCTTCATATCCCGAACCCGCGAGATAACGTTGAAATTCGTAAATTCGGCATCGAATGTCGTTTAAGACGTCTGCTCCGCGCGTACAAAGTATGTAGCTACGCATGACAGGGCCTTGACACTCCCGTTGTGGTTTACATTTATAATTAACAAATGTTAAAAGTTTGTGAGACACTGTTCGTATTCCCTGCCCATAGTTTTTTGTTTTGAAAATGAAAACTTTTTCGGACCCTTCACTCGGTGATGAAGTGGATGAATCTAACCTGAGACAGTTGCTGCCTTGTGAATTGGTCTAATTATGAATGAATATCATTGTCCAAAATAATTATTGGGCCTGACAAAACTGGGGGGGGGGGAGTTTGTACAGCCATCCCCCTACCCACACCTCAAAAGTGGGGGGGGATACATCCCCGCATCCCCCCGCGATTTACGCCCGTGGCTGAAACTGTAATGTACCGGGATCCGAACATTACTGTATGGAAAATCTTTCTCACATAACTGATAGATGAATCAAAACGAAATCGTGAGAATGTTCAGAGAGAACAGAATTGGCGGCTGTTCTTATTGATTCCCATTTTAATTTAGTAACACTATGATCAACAACAGTGCCATCATGCGGAAGATGAGAATTTTTTTCTTTTAATCGCTAACCCTCGGCTCTAACCTTGCATGATGGGTGGATACAAATATACAGGAACATAGAAATTGAATAAATGGTAGTATGATGAGGTACGAGGAATTTCCCCCCTAAATTCCACTCTGCAGAGATGCTGTCGATGGGGGAATTTTGCGTTCATGCCTGTGCTCCCCCTCCTCCACCACCCGGGAAGAGTGCATCCACCTCACCATGTAAACCAGTTACATTAATAAAACACAAGCTGCACTTCGGAACAAGCCACAGGACTCAAACTTCGCAACACCGTGGCCACCCTTCAGGTTAGATTTGGCGCTCACCCCCTTCGACCATATGCATATCATCTTGAAAGACGTTAATTTCAGCATTCAGTCCATTCCTACGGCATCCTGCAGCCGTGAACGAGGTGATTGACGCAAGATACCAACACTATAGTTTAAAGTTGGACCTGGATGTGACTATGTACCAGATCGAAACAATCAACATGTCAGCACTTGCTACATATATCCGCCGCTAGGAAGGCTGAGCGTAATGCGGGGCATACCCCCAACCCCATCACATCAATACTTCCCATTCCCCAGTTGAGGGGTCAAGCTTCACCCCTGACTTTGCGAGGGGCAGCTTAACCCTGACTTTTGTGGGGGGGGGCAGCACACGAGGGTAAACGTGAAAGCACACACTTGAAAGAGAGAACACATACAATCATTTCAATTAACTAATATTCATGATAACTACTTCAAAAAAAAATAACAAAAAAAACATACAACACATACAACAACAAAAAATCACTATTTAAACATCGCGGTTCATCTCACTCTGTAGTGAGTCAGCCAAGCCATGGCTGACCGCGGGAACGCGTGATTTTTATTTTTTTCCAGGATGGTTTGTGTGGTGAGTACATAAAGGGGGCGTGTCCGCACTCGCTCCACCGCCGTTGGTGTGTTTTGTACGGAAGCCCATTGGGCAGGTAGATTATTTTTTGATTCCGAAGATTATTTTTCCGTGTTCCCAAAGATTATTTTTTTCGTTCCAAAGATTATTTTTTTCGTTTTCCGAACAATTATTTTTGATTCCGAAAATTTATCTTTGTTTTCCGAGATTATTCTATCGTTTTCCGAAAATTAGCTTTGTTTTCCGAAGATTATTTTTCGTTTCTCGAATTAATTTTCGTTTTCCGAAATTTTTTGTTTTTTTTTTTTTTTTTTTTTTCCGAAGAATTCTTTTTTTGATTTCCCGAACTTATTTTTGTTTTCCGAAGATTATTCTTCGTTTTTTCCGAAAATTATGTTCCGTTTTCCGAAGATTATTTTCGGTTTCCGAATTATTTCTCGTTTTTCCGAAGATTATTTAACAATTCCGTTTTCCGAAGATTATTTTTCGTTTTCCTTCTCCGCGATTATTTTTCGTTTTCCAAAGATATTTTCCGTTTTCTAAAGAATATTTTTCTTTTTCCGAAGATTATTTTTTGATTCCCGAAAATATTTTTGTTTTCGGAGATTATTCTTCGTTTTCCGAAGATTATTTTTCGTTTTCCGAAGATTATTTTTCGTTTTCCC
>JAODTK010000491.1:0-20989 GCA_026419785.1 Sclerodactyla briareus
AGATATAGCATTACAGAAAGAGACCAACTTATTATTATCAGAATGGGAACCGAAATAAAATGGGGCAAAACCACTCGGTTTGTACTGATGAGGTCATTTGAGTCATTGATGTGTCGCTTAACGCAAATTAGATTCCATGAAATATCCTCCCCCCTCATGAAGCCAAATAATGTGGTCACTCTATAGTATTTGTAGGATGTGTGTATGGATATGGCCTCCCTTCATGCCATCACACTGTTCATCATCTTCAAATCAGATTCTCCGTCGTGTGTGTTGAAATGCAGTTCCGCATCTTACCGCATCCATATTGATTAATGAAATCCTATTCTTATTCGGAGGAAACAACCATTACGACTACTTGCTTCACATTATATTCATAATTACGTGTTTAATTCACTCGGTCGCCACGACTAGCGAGAGGCCTGGTTGGTATGGTTATAGTTAGGAGGAGGGTTATATTTTATAGTTACATCTCGAAATGTAATTAGTAGAAATTTTCATCGGTCTCTTAATAGCTAGGAAATGTTTCGTATTAATCGTTCCCCAACTACTAAGCCTGAACCGACAGGGTCCAATCAGTTGCGGCGCTTGCTACTGATTGAATAAAATGATTGAAAAAAACGAAACATGAGATCGCAACGTCGACCAGCCCAAATACCGTAAATCAATATTTTATCGCCTAGTTATTCATACATTCAAGTGCCGGGTGCCCGTGCTGTCGCGATAGGATATTGCGAGGAGGGGATGAGTCCGATTAAACTCCATTGGATGGTTTAAGTCGGTTTACCCCCGTGTAATCGTCAACAACCGATTCGTTGAACACTCCGTTGGGTCGTTCTCAGCTCCATGTACATGTTTTCGTATGTATGCTAATAAGGTCAACGCTGATTGGTCGAAACGATGGTTCCTCAACGGGCGCCTGAGGAGCAAGCGATACCCTTCAATATTCGCTGACACATCTCTTCCACGGTTTCAGTAAGCCTCTCCTGTAGTAGGTATGGGATGTTAACTAGGAGCATCACATCCCACCAGAGAATGCTGGGACGGAGAAATTGGTGTTATATAATCAGTTCTGTGTAAACCCCAATAAACAGGGGAGACTCCTTCTCTCGTCAAAACCGTATCGTGGGTACATGCAAGTTTCCCCTTTCTCACTTTGGGGTCAAAGCAACGGATGTGTCCAAGAAAGCCGTGGGTGCTTGAGCGGCGCGTGTGGAGGATCAGACTCTTCGCTGATTTATGGAAACGGATGGAAGCGTCCCCGTAGTATGTATATGACTCCGAATTCATCCAAAGCCAGCTGAAAGAATGGGAGACAAACAAGATGAAATCTTTCAGTACCAATCGAGTGCAATTAGAAACAGTTGGAGATACAGCGCCTGTTCATTCCTTTCGCACGTGGTTCTAGAATTGTTGGAGAAAGTCAGAAGATATTTTTGTGTGGTGCGTATTCCGCACTGTTGGGGGGCCACTTATTACTCTTACGTATTAACGTTTGGTGTTTGACGACGAAGTACTTACATTGATTATTGTGGGCTTGAAGGCATACGTTCTCAGTCTGCGGAAATCGCGGGTATTCATCGAATGGAATCTTCTTAGTTTGACACTACACAGGTTTCTTACCTGTGGAATTGAACAGACATGCCTGAAGCTGTTATTAGTAATGGAACACCGACCCCTGCCCCTTCTATATGGAACTGCATCCTTAAAAAAACGCATTACGGTGAAGTAGTCGCCTGGATTCATTCTTCACATTCAATACTAACTTACCCCATACTTCCCATTTGGAGCGAAAAGGAGGCAAATGGGGCAATCACACGTTGAGAATTGGGGAGAAGGTCCAAATAGGCGCTCCAAAGTCGTGATGATTCATTTATGTGTGTGGGGAGGAAAGAGACATATTGAGGTTCCTATGGGGTCACGAACAACACAGACCTTTTTCCTATTCCTTGGACTTTGACTGATACATATCTAATGAGACAGCTATTCATATGGGTGTCCCCAGGCGCAGAACAGAATAAAAACATCCGCTCAAATAGTCGACGAAGCTTCGGGAAACATGATTTGATTCCAAAGACGAGGGTTGGAGCAATTCCTATGCTTTTCTCCGAAGCGTTTGGAACTTCCACAAGAGAAAGCTGCCCTGGCATTTCCTTTGAACAGAGACTACTAGGGGGCGAATAGTGCCGAGTTGAAGCAATTTCAAACATAGCGGGAGGTCATACCATCCCATGACCAAAAACACCTAGAACGACTTCATATTGTTATTCTGTAAGTTACTGGCGATCTTTGGGAATTGGAGCAATAACACCGACCTCTTAGATGAGGGACAGTGAGAACGACACATCGTAGACACAATGGTCAAGCGATTTGATTGTGAAGTGAATTAAGCCTACAGTAGTCCGAGTCGAGAACGCATTACACTTTGTTCCGTAGTATTACGTTACTTAAGAATCACCTGAATGAAGAGAACACCAACTTGAAGAGAGAGCAGTAACACAATGTACATTCGGTAACAAAATTTTTTTTGTTCCAAGTGCAGCATATTTCCAAAGTCAAATTTGTTAAAAGTAGCACTGACAGAACTCCTCTCGACCGTCTCCTTTTCCGTCAAGCCCGAATGTCGTATACGATTATCGTTTTAAATTATTCGGCATTGCCTCTGCTCAAATTCGATGAATCAGGCTTCGTTGAGTGATTTCGAGGAAACAGACGTCCACTCTTCCCAGCGATCGTAGGTTCCTCGATGGAGGGCGACAGGTTTTCGACGTCCAAAGCGATCTTGAAATTCCTCCAGCTCTTCAGAGACCGATCGGAATAGCACGCGGCGTACCTTTGGTGTGGGCATACCGTTGCTTCGAGACTTCCGTGTATTTCCTCCTTGCAAAAATAAAATCAAAAGACTTGAATAAAGACTAATTTTGTTTTTCTCGGTTTGCCATTTTCGGTCTGTCTGAAGGGCCGGTTACACAATTTATCAACGCTTTGAACTCCTCGGTTGTAACAAATATCATAATTTGTTTTTTTGTCATGAATTATGGTATGTGTACCGACGTCATGAAGTGTTGTAATACTCCGGACATAATATTGGTCTTAAATCTAGAGGGTCTTCACCGAGCTACATCATCTGAATAGTCATACCAGACCATAAAGCTAGAAGTTTTCTGTTGTACCCACAATCTGGATGTCACTGAGTTTCTCAAAAGTAGGTCTGCTGTTGTACACTCATCTATATACCCAGCATCTACTCACTCTGCAGAGCGAAGTAAATGTACTTTAATTTTTATTTAGCGTCCATTACGTCACCATAAAACTATTGAATATCTTCTGAAGGTTTCATGGCATCCTAGAATTCTGCAACTCAGTTGCCTGTACCAACTGAATGATATGTTCGTTTCTTCTTCTTTCTCTAGTTTTTGGAATGACGATTGGAATGGAATTTAATCATCAAGTAATAGGAAATGGATTAGGGATATCAGGTGGAGTAGAACCTCACGCGACAGACTGCATTATGTCATGTATTATGTGTGTATTATGGTATCTTTCAACTGCTGTACGTGTCACTGGAAAAACATTAATTTGTCTTATCAAATTGTCAATCTGCATATAAAGTAGCCTTTTTTCATCTTAACCTCGTCATGATCCAGTAGTGTTTTTTAGACCTCGGCACTGAATCAGAGCAGAACAGGTCGGACTGTGAAAATGGAAGGAACCGATTGATAGTCTTGTTGAAGGCCGCAAAAATATCATCTCATTCTAACAATCTAAGACTCCGCACAAGGCCTTTTCCCCTCCTTATTTCCTTGCACATCGTTCACCTTATTTTTAACACCGGTCACAGACGAAAGAGGACATATTGAAAACCGCACGTTTCATTGAAATTTGCATATTGTTACATATTGTCATATTTGGTTACATTTACTTAATAGGTTGACGCAGGCTATGCTAGATAAATTATGTAATTTTGTTCCCTATTGAGACAATGAAAAAAATTAACCTGCAAATTACTTTCCGCGGTTCGCCATTCCATTTCACAAGACGTATCGTGCAATGGCAGATGTCTTATTTCACCACACATGGCCCTGTTGGCCCAGTCCTGCTTGCTGCACGATTGGTATTAATAGGCCTATTACATACAATATATGTGAAACATAATTTGGAACAAGCTTCAATCTCGCGATCGCCAAGACTCTTCTCACGCTATGGTGAATCAAATGTTTCCTTCGAATATATCTTTCATCAACATTCACAAAAACCCCTTTTCATAATTTTCGCTAATTTCTACATGTGATGGAGATAATTTCCCTAGTCAGCAAAAGGTTGAAATATTTCAGGTTCTAACAATCCGATTCCACATACCGATAAATCAAATGAGTTTTAAATGTCTCCTCCTAAATTACTTCCATTTGGATAATACACACGCATAGTCCTTACATTATTAGGGTCTGCTTGACCTGGTTGACATGTTTGCCAGACCTGTTTCTTTCTGTCATCTCCATTAGCCGTTCAAGAAGAATGCACCATTTCGCAGTCGATAAACAATATGCAAGGTACCATTTTGTTACTTTCGACAACTGTGCATATTACCTGATAATAACATGTCTGGATTTACACTCCTACTTTTGATCAACTGTCCACACGCCGTAACTGTTACTGTGCCGCTGACTAGTGCTACAAATAGCTCTTGGGAGGCCCTAGACAATTCATTCAGGATGCCCTCTGAACATGAAAGAATTTCATTCATAACGTATTTTTAGACACGATGATGGAACTCGAGCGTATATGCAAATAGAGGACTATTATCTCCCCTCGATACATAGGCAGGTATATACAACTGCAGAAGGTTCCTAAGTAAGTACACTTTGGGCGGATGAGCTCAGTCGGTAAGCTCAGACTGCAAATCCATTTATTGCGAGTTCTGAGCCCATAAGAAGCCTGAGGACTTTTCGCAGGTGCTGTTGGACAAGGCAATGTCTCCTGAACTGTCCACGCATCCATCCAACGTGTTAGTGGGTCAGTACCTGTGAGGTGCTTGTGAACCAGTTGAGCGCTGTAATGTGGCTGCCCTATTGGGAAGTTCACCGGGGGACACGATGAAGTGACGTACTGAATGGTGCATTGGGAGCGAGACAATACAAAGCCAGAATTCGTTTAACCAATACGGGTGTGACAAGTCACTTACCATGACCATGGTTATCTGTGAAGCGCTTCGAGCCTTTGGAAAAGCCTCTATATATTACTTCTTGCTCCAATAATGGATTAAGATCTTGCACATAAAGTACGGATGTAACGACAGTACAGATAATTATCACTTTGGAAGCATAACTAAAATAACAGTACAGACATGTGATAGTACCGCGAAAGACAGGACTAGAGGAACGATAAAACAAAACAACCTTCATATAATAAACAAGAAGAACAATGGGCAAGGGCCCATGTTGTCTTGTAGAGCCTATTTGCCGTGGAATGACTTAATTACGGACAGCTGTTGTTTTCACAGCTGCCATTTCTTCTAGATAGTATCACAGGGTGTCCGGAACACCTGGGTAAAGCGACCCTGTTTTCCGATCGAACGTAGCACCACTATAATGAATAGTTTCGTGAACTGATCAGGGTGAAATTATTATTCAGCGAAATACGAGTGGGTACTTCAACCGAATGGCCGAAGTGAAGGGAGTTATCCTCGCTTTTTGACAAGTGGACCTTCATCGTAGCATATTGTTGCTTCACGTCTCGGAACTTGTGATAGCGCTGATGTATGGAACTGCATATGTATGCATACATCAGTTACGTATTGCGTCAGTGTGTCCGCATCCTAGCCATGTTCTAGGATCGTATGTCGGCGACGTGACGGCCGTGGGAAATCTTGAAATCCGTCTTGAATTCATCATTTTGAAAAGTCGTTCGATCTATACATTATACTTGTACACACCCTACTTTACTATTTGAGTGCGTTTCTGTATTTTGCTATTTGGACTATGAAAATAATGACGAATACTCTTAAGTGTCCCGTACTGCCAGAGCACCATTATACCGGTAACGATATATCGTGCGAGTAACATTGGAGGCCCGATTTTGGTCTTCCTAATGTCCTAGTTCGGTTTTGGGAACATTTCGTCCACTTTATTGCCTGGTTGATCGGGATCTCCGATGTTCTACTTGTTTTTTAAAACACCGGGCACGGCCACTTTGAGCAAATGTCACAAATCGTGACATTTCGTACTAACCGCACATGCCATACGCTGTTCTGTTTATACTGCCTTTGTGATATGGCCCATGCAAGAGAGCCCATAGGCCACGCCTAACGGTACAGAGTACTATAGCTTGAAGATTCTCCGCAAAATTAGTCCATACTATTATCTGGGGGTACATCTGCTGCTCTGTGGGAAAGGAAATACGGATTTGCTTTTGACTCTATCTGGAAGGGGTTTGTTCAAAGTACAAACAGCCAAATTTCATGGAATTGGTCTTCGTTTGGGCCGTTTAAAAAATTTCTGGACTAAATTAGGCCCTCGTCGATTCTTTGTCGGAAAATTGAGTCGAAATACACACTAAAATATACCCCCTACTAGTCAAAATCTGCACTGTCATGGTACCTCGAATTGCACATCGTTGAATCGGTAAGCTCTCTGCCTTCACAGCAGTGTATGCGATATTCAAGGAAAACTCTGGGCCCTGGATGGCTGAGAATGGTACCCCACTTTATGTGTACGTAATGGGGAACTTAATATTCAGGTAAATCCCTCATTTTTGTCTAACTGATAAGGAAGTTGGTCGTTTTTTTACGATCAGCGGCCAAAGAGTGCAGCGGTTTCTTTCCCCTTTTGCCCTAATTATTTGGTTCATCTCCTCGACGTAGTGCTCAAAATTACGAGTATGGGTATAGTATCCTAACTTCTCCCGGATCCTTTTTACGTCCCCATCTGGAAGGGAGGAGGAATATCAAGTGAACTCCGGGATTTGCCCATTTTTCATTCACGACCTGTAGGCGCGGGGTTCAATGTACTCTCCACAGCGACAGACGAAGACTTTTGCAATATCCCCTAATGAACCCAGTAACCCCCCCCCCCCCCACCCAAAAAAAAAAAAAAAAATTCACTGCATTACAGCTGAGCCCCCCACGATTGAAGTGAAGCCCAAGGCCTCGCCCATCGCAACTGCAAATAATGCCACCCCGGGACAAAATCGGCTCAGTGGCTGCTGGATTTACGACCCGAATCATTCGCCTGCAAAGTGACACTGATGCCACTGTCTATACCATTTCCTCCGCCCTAAAGGGGCAAGGATACGGAACGCTGTGGTGTGCCGTATGATTTGTGTATAATTTTTGCAAGGCAGTTTTGATATTTTAGAAAAAGGAATTACCAACTGTATATTAATGTAAAGGGTAATAAATATCTAGCACTCAACGAAAAAGGTCATTAAAAATTGCTTCATTAGGAGATATCATTTGGAATCCATTTGTCACATGAGGCTTATTGCCGCCTCCTTATCACATTGTAATTTTGCCTCCCCGTGTTCGTTTCCATTTTATTTTGATGATATTTTTGGCCGCTACGAAACTTTCTCTACCTCTGCAACCAATTCCAATTATCTGGATACTTTCCATGTCCGTACTCGTGTGAATCTCCTACGCGTGGTATCAGTCGCATTGCATGCCCTCCTCATCTATTGAATCCTAGTCTAGGCTAGGAATTCCATTTGTTTGGGTTAATTTGATATGGTCAAATCACATATTTAATGATGACGCCCGTTTTGTTCCAGAAGAGAACCACTATAATTTCTGCGGAAGACCAGGGGATGTACAGATTGGGAAAATGGCACCTGTGCGAGGCGCATACGTTGCGTATCCCCAGAATGTGGATTGTCTTTCTGTCCTAAAATCCTCATCACGGCATAATACATTGCTACTGATTTAGGATCATTGATGACCCAAAGAATGTAGACCCATTTTAAGTGGCTTGAGGTGGCTCATTTTCGTACAGGCAATCAATCAAAGCAACCCATTGTGCTGAACTCGATCTGTCATCGTGTTAGGTGATCAGAATCATTAAGTTCACGAAACGAGCATTAGCACATATTTATTTCTATACGGTCGAGTGTACTCATCAAGTCATTCAATGTATGAAACGCTGACAGGGCGGAAGAACGGGTAGAGAGTATCATTACACTTTGCGCAAATTTCCGTCTAAATCAAGAGTCACGGACGTTTCTACTAAGATGCCCTTGTACTTGCAGTTGCCTCCTGGACGCGGTCTCGGTCGTCACTTCATGATCGCGCTGCATTGGGCAGTGGACTGGGTTCCTGGGGTTTGTTACCGTGTTTGCAGCACGTTGAACTGAACCTTTTCCGCTCCTCCATGTTCCGAGCAAGTGGTCGGGTCCTTAGGTGCACTGATCGTCATTTCGATAGGGACTTAAGATGGCGGTCTCTCGGCAGCAGGTTGGGATTGGTTAAAACCCCGCCACTGAATAATCTGAGCCACTATCCGTGAAGAGAAGGTGCGAGTTCTCACCCGGTCATCCAGATCAATACTGGCCATGTTCCTTGATGAGACTCCTTTCTTCTTGAACCCCCTGTAGATTCAAATCAATAGTTTTGATCGAATTTGTTTTTTTTTCAGTTCTCGTATTCGAAATTCGCTATACCAGCAGCGGAGTGAAACAGCACTGTGATTAGTTCAGCTTAGTTTTAGTGAAGAAAAAACAGAAAGGAAAACTCCTCATGAGACGCCCCCTGAGCTTCAGAGAGAGGAAGAAAACAGATGACTTAAAATATTCGCCCACAATTCTCGAGAGATAAATCAAGACTGTTTTCTTGAGACATTAACCCTCTTAGACAAACAACTACTTAGGAGGATATTCCACTCTTATATAATATTACGAATGTCCAATATACAGCGTTAGCCACGAAACTTGATGCAATGACTCCTATTGTTGGTAACATTGGAAAACCCGAGGAAATTGTGAAAGAAGACTTCCTAACTATGACTAATTGGTAAAACCTAAATCAAATCCACCCGAATTCGTCCTCAGCTCATCGCGTCAGAACGACACCCCCAAATCTTCCCGTAAAGGTACTCTCTAAGACCGTTGAATTAATGTAGTAGATCTCCGCTGAACTTTTCAATTACCACCAGCTTCAGCTTTAACAGTAGGGGATTCCATACTTGGATAGAATGTCCAGTACGTCCTCACCCATTTGCCTAAACAGCCTGACAAACACTATCTCCACTATCTCCATCAAGAAAACGGATGTGACGTGGTATAAATCAAGACAGGAATCCAATTACCTTTTCCAGCAGCTTCGGCACGCAGCTCCGGCACACTGTTAAAAAGAAGAATAGATGAACTTCAGATCCCTTTCTGACTTCACCGATGAAATATTTCCGCATTTCACTTCTTCGTATCTCCTATTAAGAAGCCCTATTAAGAAGCCACTAATGATCCCACTTTCGGGACAACCCAGATGATGCCAAAACCTTTCCATTGCGCCAAAGGCGCTCATGAGAAATCCTAGTCGAAGCTTGTTGGAAGTCTGGAAAAATATTCAACGCACTGCCTTCGTCAGCTATACTCCATGTTCCATACATTCTCCGAAATAGTTCAAGAAACGCTATTAGACCACACTCATTAAAAAAATCGACCATATGACCCCGAATGACCCAACACCCCGCGACAACGTTAGTAAACTCACTGACTTTAATCACAAGGGAAAGACCGATTTCCTTTCTGGAAACAGGAGAATCATTTGCCCTCTTCCACAACCTTCTTTATCTCGAAAATAAATAACTAATGGAACAGCACTGGTCGGCAAAGCTTTCATTCATTGAGTTGGTACTCCTTCCGGACCAGGACTTCTAACCACTCTACCCTTATACTATATTACCAATACTAATTATGAGGCACACCGCAACAACGAGGTCGCCTGAAATCATCCAAGTTCCCCTTAGTGAATATCGACGAGAAATAGTTATTAGGAACGCTAGGGCCATTTTCGGACGATCGCTAGTGCATTAACCTAATCGGAAACTAACAATGACCAATGCTATCCTCGAATTTATGCTTCCCCTAACATAGGGAAACGCACGAGGATGATCCTTATATTAGAGGTAATCGGCCTCTCAAAATCGAAGCTCCGCACCAAAACTTAACGTTTGTACTAGCTTCTGCTGGAAACTTGACCGATCTGAATCAAACATGGACCCGGTGCCAGTAACATGATTCTTACGTTTAATCGCCAGCAAATCCTCCCTTTTCATCCAGCACGTCTTTCGTTTGGTGCGACGCCTTTTTCCAAAGAGAACGTAACTATTATCTCGTTAACTCATTCAATGAAACTCTCCCCATGAGTCAACAGGACACATGAATCTCTTCGCCCCGAATCTATTTTAACAACATTTCCACACAGAAACTAACCAACACTGACACTGAAGCCCCGTCACTATTGCTGAATACATCTTTATGCAAAAGAACCCTCCTAACCCGGAAGTCCTCAAAATGCATTGCCCTCCCCTGCGCACTCTAACCACATGTTGAAGGCCCGCTAAACCTTCCTATCATAACTCTAAACTGTCAAACCGAGAGAATACCACAAATCGTGATTCAGACCTAGGACCCTGCACACACCCGGACAATCGAGTTCCATCAAAGACCAGCAAACTCTTTTCTTTTAGAATAAACCTTTTCCTTCGCCCCCGTCTTCCTTCATTACCACCCACTCTTGTCTGAACTTCCGGCACTAGCTACTGTAACCTCTCTCACCGGCCGCACACCACCGACTGACCCCCTCTCCCTGCCTCGGCCAAATCCTCTACCACGTTAGGGGTCTCCTGAATCTCACAGTTTTTAGCTTCGTCCGAACATGGTAGGTCGCCCACATTTCACAACTACCACGAAAATCCACTTGCCCGCCATAGTGGGCGCAAACAAAACCCACCAAACAAGAGCCAAAACACAATGAAGCAACCACCAAACCGAACAGAACACACGCAAGGTAAAACAGACTAAAAACCCCTCCCAGAAATAAATACACAAAACTACTAACCGACAGCAAGATAAAAAGGCAACGAATGGACGACTGACGGTAATAGAAGTAGATTATAGACAAATAAAGCTTCAACTACAAAGAAAAAAGAGACGAACATATTCTCTCAAACACACACACACATTGAAGAAACTACCAAATCCAAACCCTTCAGGTCACAATAATGAAAGGAAATCAGCCCATGCAATAAGGAAAGTATGAGACAAAAGAAATGCTTACCTTACCTACGAGCACACTTCACACGGATCGCGATGTAAACATTTGGAAAAAAACACAGTCCAGACTCCCAGAGAAAAAAACGCACGCAACGGGACCTATACACAGATCACACTAGACAAACACGCACGACAGCACTGGAAACGAAAAAACAGGTTAGGATGAAAACTCGTGTACATTAGATCTATTAGTAAAGCGTAAGGGAAAGACCCGTCAAAACAGGGAACACGACAAGCGAAAGCACGAAACGAAAACCATCATAAATTCCAAACGCACATAAAACACCGAGAAGCGGTGAAAAAAGGAAACTGAAAACAAACAATATCCTATCCACAGAAAGACGGAAAATGTTTGTGACTTACTACTAGTGTTTCGGACTAACTAACGATCTTGATATTCACAGTGCAATTCCATAGTGAAAGTTTTGTTCAGACGACACCGACGACGTTAAAATTTGTTCAGAATGATCTTGACCTGATTTCCACGTGGGTTCTTCTGATTGGCAAGATGGTTTTCCCCAACGCAAGCAAGTGTAAGTAATGCATGTTGTTTCCAAACTAGTATGCCTCATTCAAAATTTGACTGGTCAGGAATTTCAGGTGGTGGACCTCGAAAAAATGATCTTGGTGTGTGCTTCGAGGCTTCTTTGAAACCTTTCAGGCATTGTTGCTCAAGGCTACAAGGGAAGGCATTGGATTCTTGGTCTGATAAAGCGGCATTCCACTGCCGGGATGCGGATATATTTATCAGACTCTCCAAGCAACTAGTGAGACCACATCTCGAGTATTCATTCAAGGGTGGAACCCTTATTTCGTGAAAACAGATTTGATTGAAAATGATCAGAGAGGGCTACTGAATTAATTAGTACCTGAGAGATTTCCCGTACGAGGAAAAACTTCAGGCTCTTGGGCTAACTTCAATGGATCTGAGCCGGGTTCGGGGGTGATTTGATCCAGGTCTTCGAAATTGTCCATATACTTGATGGTTTGGCGTTCGATTACTTCTTTGAGAGTTTTCCCCAATGTGACTACTCCTCGTGGGCACCACCTCACAGCTTCGAGGTCATTACTCGCTGTAATTGGATTTCGAAACACTCTCTTCACAGAGAGTCACAACGTGAGTGGAATAGCCTTTTCCGGAAATCTTGTTATGTCTAGTATTGCGAATGCCTTCCAGAACGCCTTGCTTTCTATATTCTTCAGAAATTGTGGGGGAATTGATGTATTTTTCTGGGCTCGTTGCATTTTGGGGGTTGTGGTTTCAGGGTCGTTCATGAGGACTATTCCTTCCTGACCCTCCTCACTAAACTGAACTACTCTGTTGACTAGCATAGCATTGTGATCGTGTTATTTCTTATAAAATATACAGCCCGGGTCGTCGCTTCGTTAAAACGTCACACTCACGGATTTTTCCCCAAAGCCCCTAATATGGAGCTGTGCACAGTAGCGCTGGGTTATGGTGCAATAGCCAAGTGACGAAGTTTGAACTCAGTGTTTTAATCTTGGAGGGGGTCGTTTCGGAGCGCTCAAAATACGGATGAATGTTTGAATAGATGCAGGAAAGTAAGAACAATGCCTCTATTGTTCTCTGGAGTTCCCTTTAGCCAACTGAGATGTTTGGCTATCTTGACCCTGTTGACCTCTGCTTTGATTTAAGCACTCTTCCGATCGGAGGGTACGACTCATTTCTCTTCTTCTCCGCGAACGGAAGTCCATCCAAAGCAGATGGTACGGCAAGGATACGTCGCCCGGGCGCCCAACGAGGAAGTCTCTGGTCCGTGGCGCCGAACAACAAGCGTAAAACCCATTCATTGATAATCTTTGCGACTACCGCAAGAAAGCATCTCGATCGCTTTCTCAAGGAATATCCAAAGGAACAGACCTCCCAGCAAACCGGCACCTCTCCCTCAGTACCAAAGCTATGAAGAGGCACTTCGTTAACAACACGTTACCATTAATCGACTCAGCTGATATAGAAGGTGCGATAACTAATCCCTATCCTCAACCGCCAAGACTACGTGGACCAGTTGCAACTGAAGAACGAGATTTTCTAACTACCTACCCAGCTTCTGAAGAACCCAACACGCCCCCTCATACCGAAGGACTGTTTGCATCTTTGTCCCAGTACGCTCGCTGTGGGTATAAGGGGTCTCGTACTGAGAACCCGATATTCGGCACGTTCTATACATGAAAATCCACGATTGCCCCAAATTCTGCAGCCTAGCCACAAACTCTACCGAAATGTGGATCGACTCCACAATGCGAGCCAGGATATGTATAACAACTGACCATGCAAATAATATCTTACCGCCCGGCGACCCATTTTTTTCGGTTGGGAACCTTACACCGAAATGATTGGGGTATGATGATTCATTACTCATTCTAACCGTTGCTTTCCATCAATCCCCAGATAGTTGCAACACCCCCCCCCCCCTCTCCCAGCTCTATATACTAGCATTTCACAACAGACGGTTTTCAGGCCTGTGACGAATTCCTACGCAAACATGCTCCGCCACCTATTTCAGCAGATGGCATGCACCCCCCCTCGCCAAATAATTGAAGACACGCAACGTGCTTAGACAACACCTCTGTATTCCCATGGTTTTCATTGTCTAATGGACAACCAACGAGAGTATAACCAGACCAACAATCTCCAACTCTCTTTTGGACACCTCCTTACTAACACCACCCCTTTTCACCTCTGGTGTTCTTATTGATGACATTTCAGACCATTATCCTATTATTCTTTCTGTGAATATGTACTCCGATACTCCCAAAATCCGTCTGAGAATAGTTACTTCCAACCCTAGAGCCATTTGCGGGCGCCGATTTTAATCAATCGTAATTGCGTCCTTGTCTGGGCGCTCTCGTATGGTTGTTCTGGGAGATGTTTTAGTAATACAATGCGATTCCTCTGCTTATAACAAAAACTTTACTTTTACTCGACATTTCATGAGGTCTATGACCAGCCATTTTTTCCTTCCACTTCATGAACCAGAACAACCCTCAAATTAACAAAATGGGGTACTATGGTGTTATGAATTCTTGTCATACAAAGAATAAACTCTACAGGAAGTATAAGCGACACCCATCAATGATAATAAAATAAATTTATAGATCAGAACTAAAAACTTACTATGGTTGGTGCGCATTGCTAAATATATTACTAACAACAATGCGTTTTCAAATCAGAGTACTCGAGAATTTGCAAAATATCAATGCAATTCTACATGGAGATACTCGTAATAATGCCCCTCTTGTTGAACAGATGATAATTGTGAAAACCACCGTGAAAGGAGCATTTTGTAAACTTTTTTAATGAGTATTTCGTACACAGTGGATCTGAGTTGTCTTCCAACATACCCCTGTGTCTGAGCCTTTTCATAACTATATGCCTAACCCTACTGATCATTGCCTTTTCATGCGTCCCGCACCGATGAGCAAGAAGTAATTACATGTATCAACAATTTAAAGGATGCCAGCCGCGGGTTATGACGGATAATTCTTGTAGGTGGTGGAATCTTTAGTCACATTATTGACTGCTCTCAATTAGTCATCTTAATTAATATCTCTCCTTTGCAAACTGAACGTACCTGATGCACTCAAAATTGCTCGGGTTATTATCCTCTTTACAAGAATAAACACAAAAACCAGAAGACCAGCTATAGACCTATCTCAGTACGCCCTCCCCGTGTTTTCTAAGTTTATGAAAGTACATATGTTCGTTTGCATCATTTTCTTCACTCCATAATATTATCTATGAAAATCATTTGGTTCTCTGCCTAAAAATCCACTCTCCACCAACCTGGTAAACTCTATAAGACTTTCGAATCCATTGATAACCGTAACTTTCTTGGTATCTTCTTTATCGTTCCTCTCGAAAGCTTTGCGATACTCCTCGACCCTACCTTCTTATAAGACTACTCATTAGTGGTATTAGGGGGGTCGCCGGTGAAGTGGTTTGGTGATTTCTTTCTAATAGAAAACATTTTTGTGAGCAATTTCCGCTATTCACTCAACCATTAGCTTCAAACAACGGTTGCCACAGGGATCCATCTTGTCCATTGTTTAGTTCTTAATTATATTAATGATTTGCCGTTTTCACGTAAGAATTAAAGTCACTCTATATGCAGACGATATGATAAAGAATCCGGCTTCACTCTGAAATATTAATAATTAGATGATTTATGTTACCAACTGGTTTTTATTGCTTCATAAGTTACACTTGAACTCGCTCAAAGTCTACCAATTCTTGTTTCATCCAGCCCAGAAAACTGTTGATTCCAACATTGTTGGCATTCTGTTATCACCATGAAATCCTATTCCATTTTTAAGACAACCACTTTTCTAGGAGTCCCATGGGATTGTAATCTACTTGTCGTTCGCATGTAGTAATACATGTAATAAAGTGCAAAAGGTGCGTGTAGAATTTTCAACTGAAATACATAGGTCCCAAAAATGTACTCTAACTATTATAATAGTCCTTATTTCTTCCGTTTCATAGCGTATTGTGTTTCCAGTATGGGGCTATGCCGCTGTCGTTTAGGTACAATCGTAAATTACTCCAAACTCAGGTGTTTCGCTCTATTGCCAATCGCTTTTTAGCTCCTTCTGAACCCCTTTTTGAGAAATTGAATATTTTGAACTTTTGAAGAAGTCGGAAATACAGACAACGAATTTTTATGTCCCATTGCGTACTCATGGCTTCATTCCTCCTTCAGTTCAAACTCTTCAAACTAGAAATAATTCTCTACTAAATCTAGGAACAATTCGATTACATAGTTCCATACCGCAGATTACAGGTCACACAGAAGAATATTCGTTATACGGGCCCTACCGCATGAATAATCCTTTCATCTGATCTTAGAAACAATCCCCAATTCCCAAGTTTCAAACGAAAGCTAAAGAAACACCTTCAGTGCCTCCATCAACGCGTAAACGTCTGGTCTGCTCTCTGGGTGGGGGGGGGGTCTGGGGAATGCCGGGGGGGGGGGGGGGGGTTATTGGTCACTGTGGTGTATTGTTTTATTGTTCGGCTCTATGTTGACTACGTCGAGGGGTTCTACTGCTTTAAAAAAGCTTCGAGTAGCTTTCTTCAGAAACCCCCCAACCATTCATTTTCCACTCTGCTTTCGTCGTTCACTCATTCCCTTTTTCTATGGTTGAAATAAAGTTGAAGTACTACTAAAAAAAAAATACCAGAGTTCAAATATAATACTACTTGCAGTGAGTAGTACGATGGTGACCAGAGCCGACCCCGTCACGCCAACACAAATTCATGGAGAGAGTTGAACAAACATTATTTTTCCTTTCACAACCTACACCAACCCTACTACGGGTATATTGAATTGACGACATCTTCTTATCTGGACTCAATGCAAATCGACCGCTTGAGGCATTCAAATCACATGCCAACAATTTCCCCAGTACAACCAATTCCACCCGCGAGAGTGGTCTGGACTCTGAAATATCATTTTTTAGATGTTCTCGTTCGTCTAAATACACTCCTTGACCACCATATCTCTACAAGCCTACTGACTACCACCATTTTTTTTTCAAATTTCAACAGCGGCCGATCCCACCAGTTTGAAGGTATCTATTGTTTAACCGTCAGTGGCCTAGGCTGCGTCGAATTTTGCGCTCTGGCACTGATGTGACTACGCCACTGATCGGGCCGCGCAATACGTTCTTGTCAAATGGTTACCCCATGGCAATAATTGGAGCTGCCATCCCATATTATTTGTGCCTCTCCTCTGGAACTATACAAAAAACATATGTTGGCAGAATGTCAAGTATGTCCCCATTTTAATGACTGGGTCTTCCGGCGGTGAAAGACTGAATCTACGTTGACCCACAATGAATCCCTATAATGAGCCCTTCAGGGGACGTACACAACCCCATAATCCCGAGTACTGATTGATGTCATATAAATTACTTTCAATATGGAATCGAGAAATTTGGGGGGGGGGCGACATTGCACTGCTTCCCCCAACAAATTTATTGGGGAGACGTCCCCCGTCCCCCAGGATCGTCGCCCATGGTTAAGTCCAAATAACAAACAAAAAATCACACGAAGACCTTTCCGAATATCATTTGGCAAATTTTCGCTCATGAAGCATTCGGACCGATTCACACATTTTTTCTTGAGAGCCATCTCACCCGAACACTTAGTGTGATTTTTGGTAGAATATCCAGCGGTAACTCTAATGTAAAATTGTTGGGGGTAGAATTACCACCTGGGCAATTTTTGTTACCCAGCCTGGGTAACACCCTTCACTCAAAAGGCCAACCAACCAACCTCCTCCAGTCATTGTCAGGGTGAAGAAATTTGAAAAGGGTTTCACTCCACGAGTATCTTGGGCCTTCCACACATCACAGAGTTTTAACATGGGTGGCTCCACGTGATGCCGTGGTAGAGAGGTTAATACATTTATATTGTTTCCTGTCCGGAGCAAATTTTAACGTACGTACCGATATGGAGCAAACTTTTTCATAGGACTCCTATTTGCGGAGTTTGGAGATACTGTCTCATTGTTGTGTGGGAGTCACTAAAATGCGAGAAGGATCGCATCGACCACTGATTAGAAAGGCTGGGCGAGTTCATTGCCGGTCAAACACATACAGTTGACTGACTCGGTGTACCAGCGCATCCACTGTATCAGTCTGGAATACTGTAGCCCACCCCCTTCATTGTTATCTCCCCTGCATGACAATGCAAATAACAGAGGTCAACTCGGCAGACTGAGGCATCCGCACCAAGAAGTAACGCGATCGCAACGCCTTCAACTCCCCCCGTGCGATCAAACTGTTCAACGAGAACTCAAGTCCCTAGGCTGTGGCAAAGGTCTTTTCTTTTATCGCTGGCTTCTACTTGACTGTTTAACAGTCTTATTCTTTAGTTCTTATTATTTTGTCTATACTCTATTCATACCTATTCTTATTCCATTTTGGGATATAAGCTTATATTATCCTTGTATCGAAAGGAGTCAAATATGTTCATACATATTTATTAATTCACCAATGTGCAAGTGAAAATATTACAGGCAAAAATTAGCGAGATAATAAAGTTGCGAGAATGCACTATTCACTGGCATCCTACGAATTCATAACATCATATTAATTGAAACGTTGTGTACAGGTCATACGTCCGCTCGTTTCATGTGTAACTGCAGCAGTTTCGCATCATTCGGTTTATATGTGCTATTTTTGGGAGGGAACCTCTCTTGCCTTGACGCCATCACCGCTTGTCAGCATTAATGCCACTCAGTTTGTAATCACCTGCAATTCTATGAGAGATGGTGTACTATCACGTCAATTTCCACCTCAATATTATAAGGTTTCAACAACAGTATTCTCGCGTTCCCCTCGTTTTAACTCCGATCGGTTTCAACCCGCACAATTACGTCGTATTAACGTGACGTCTCGAACGACGGCTTCGAACGATTGCATGAAACGACAATTTGCACCTTTAACCAAAACCATCCGCCCTGCGTTTGATCTGGCAATGACTAACTCCCCTGTGGAGAGGGTAATAGTGGTATACCCCATAAAAGGGGTTCTCTAAACTCTTTGACAGAATATGAATTACTGACATCCCAGAATAGCTTATATATACCATGCAGCCCGGGATGTTTGTTTAGTTTAGTTCAATTTAGTTTAGTTTAGTTTACTACTTTAGTTTAGTTTAGATTTATTTTAGTTTAGTTTAGTTTTGTTTAGTTTAGTTGAGAATGCCTAACGAATCCCACCATTCTCGAAAAAAATAATCAAGCCTGTTTTTCTGACGCATTCACACTCTTAGTCAGAACAACATCTCCAGAAGGCTATTCCAATCTTTGCAAAACTCTTAAGTCTGTGAGAAGACATATTTACGGATGTCTAATCTGTAGTGTTTGCCACGAAGTTGAGGCTTGAAAGAGCCCTCTGGTAGTAAACTTGGGAATCTGTTTTTTCGTGAAGAAATAGCAAGGAAAGCCCTCTAATCCACGGCGTAAAAATCGCGGTGGGATGCGGGGGATATACCCCCCCCCACCTTTTGAGGTTGGGGGGGAATGGCCTGTACAAACATCCTCCCAGTTTTGTCAGTCCCAATTTATTTTTGTCAATTCATATGAGACCAATTCTCATTCCCACTTTTATTAAACGAAATTTCGTCCAAGTTGAGGCGACACCTGAAGAGGCTGAGCTCAGACTCAGTTACCCAACAGCCATAACTGTCATTTACCTGACAGTCCAAACATACCCTATCTGCTCGATTTTCCCTGAGCGCGAGCCGGCTGGCCGTTGCCATTGTTCCGCTGCAGCACTTGACCTGTTTCAAGATCAAGGCGAAGAGCTTGAGCTAGACCCCTTCGCCTTCCGCGTGGGACAAGTCACGTCCTACTATGGAGAGCCGTGCTGGACATTTCCCTCCATATCTTATACACGTATATAGTCGAATATATGCACCTTAAAATTCGATTATATGCACGTTCACTCACAACACAATCAGCGATCAGGAATATCTCCACCAATCTATTATTCGAATATATCCACGTATATATTCGAATATATGCCCTTTATATTCGAATATTCCACGTATATTCGATTATATGCACCTATATTCGATTATAGCCCGTATTAAATCGACTATATGCACCTATATATTCGAATATATACACGTAGTAATATCAATAGTACACGCATACTATTCCGAATATATACACGATATTAACTCACCCCCTCACCATAGACCTTTTTCATCATTTGCTGATCATCTGACTGCTCCAACACCCAACACCCATATTATTCAAGGTCACTGCAACGCGCAAGAAAATTCACTGACTCAAAATTGATACTTGCAATTATTTTCCCCAATGTTTTTTCATCACCTTAACGACAAAATTCTTAAACAGATGCGAAAGGGTTCTTCTCTTTCAAGAATAATTGCTGGATATTACAAATAGCGATTTGTAGTTTAAAATGAGTCATATCCAGGACGGACAGTCTGAAACTTTGTTCTGAAGTGTACGTTTATTTAACTCCCCCTAGATACCGACGTGTTGTTCACTGGTATATAGGGTGATCACCACAAGTATAAAAAGACAGGATCGCCTGTAAACAGCCAACGGTACGGTAATCTCCCATAGAGAAAGGATATAGTAATTGTTGCCTCTCTAACTACCCTACTCTACGGTAAAAAAATATCCCCACTTTCGATCAATCAGAGTACTTGTTCGCCATGTTTTTTCATCAGAAGCAGGGGCGTAGCGAAGGGAGATGTGTGGGAGAGAGTCTCACACTCAACTCCACAATAAAATTTGGGTCACTGTCCGGGCAATCTTGGGGTCTGTCGAGAAAGAGGCAAAGGGCGTCCTGGACGTAGTTGAAGAGACAGTGGCGTCATCAGACCTTTTTCAAAGTTGGGGGGGAAAGGGGGACATTTCTAGGGGCACCAGAATACTATCTGAGCGAGCGCCACCATAGGTTGGCGCAAGCGCACCAACAACCCAGTTCTTTGGTTCGCAAGCACCCCCCCCCCCCCCCCCGCCAGATGGCCGGGAATGACCTCTCCCGGGCGTTATAGGCTGCATATACCAAGCTTCAATCCTGGGCAATTTGTGGTCACAAATTTTTGTTATCCGTGGAAAATTAACATATTTTGACCCCAGGCCTTATCGCTCGCTTCCCCCGCTTTTTGTTGCCTGGAAGTCAAATAATTTGTGCTCCACAATACTGTACACCATGG
>JAODTK010000492.1:0-14507 GCA_026419785.1 Sclerodactyla briareus
ATTTTACTGATTGCACGGGATGGGTTTTTGGTGATCTTTGTCTCTCTGCTATATTCAGGATGAAAGACGGACAACAAGGGCCAGACAGATTCCTGGTTGGGGCAGGCTACAATTCACTGCGGTCTTGCGAGCTGGTCCGTGACTGTTGGAATCCTTTGCCACTACTACTTCACTCCCAAAGGTGGTACACGAATGGTCTCCCTAACGTGGACTGCTTCATGCAGCAAGTCAACCTTGAGGTTCTTGGCGTTGGTGACGATTATTCGATCGACGGTCAGTTCGATTTACTGGCTCCTACGAGGAGGGTTGTTTGCACTGATGGCGCAGGGCCGTACTGAAGAGCAAAGTTGTTCTCCGGGGACTGGGCGAGGCTAATCACCCGTCATGAGTCTGCTCTGCGAGCTCTCGGGCCTCCATTGAGTAGAATCTTGCAGTAAAGATGCCTAATGGCTAAGCGAATGTTTATGGTTTCTTGCCTGCCACTCAAAGGCAGATTATTAAATGCAACCACTACTAGCGGCGCTAATCCCTACCCACATCTTACTACTCCATATGTCACTGTAATGGGCTCTGTACTGGAGTATGTTTTCTTCACGGTAGAACCACACGACTAAAATACGGCCTGGCTTGGAAGCAACGGATGAAGTAATAGGGCTACCCTGCTCTGAATTGACAAATGCACAGTATGCCTTGATCCGAACAGAACACCTCCTCCTTCAAGCCTTAAATCGACTGATAAGTTAGTGAAGGTCCATTACAAAGATTAGGGGACTGATGAGATGATAATTCCTGTTCAACATCCCAATGATGAACCGCATACACCGAGTAGAGACTCGGAATGCTGACCTCAGCTCTTCATCCCGAAGCTGGAAGAGACACTGAATAAAATCTCTTTCTCTGGTACCGTGGTTCTGGAACGCGGACAGTTGTTCCACTTGCTGCACTAGAATGTTGTGTCGTGCTTTCTAAGATGTAAAACAACTAGGGGGGACAGTGTGTGAATGCGGAAGTGCAGCCACAGAGCAACCATACAATGGGACCAAGTGCAGCAAGAAGGAGCATGACGCATCCCCTAAAACAAAAAAAATCGACAGCTCGAGGCTACGATCCTCCGTCATGGGAACCATTTACCACTGAAGTGACCAGCTGCCATCTGATTACTCATGCCTACATTCCAAACAAGTACGTGCCTCAGATCCTGACATTGAGCGACTGGGCATAAGAAGGTGTATGCAGAGTACGTGTAACATGTCTGGCAATAAGAAAACCAGTGTAAGAATCGTACAAGACTGTATACTAGAAGGAGCCTAGGATTCTACTGGAGGGCTGATGCTCCTTGCCAGGGTCCCAACCCGAGACCATTGTTGACCGAAACGAGCCATCGTAAAACACGAGTGCATGTTGACAACTAGGGGCTCTGTTCCGCTACCAAATGGAACCATGCTTTCCATGCACTGACAAGTCAAAGTTTATCCACCTTCTTGAGAGGTTACACCCAATGACGTCAACAGCAGTTGCAAGATGCAGTTGGGTGGTCTGCAGCGGGATGCAGTGGATTCCGAACCATGTACTTCCACACTCACTATGGTGAAACGAATCGCAAGATCGCACTGGTGGGACGCGTGGTCCGTGCAGCAGCTAACGAAGAAATCATCCAACGGTTTTGACAACAAGGAGCCTGAGTGAATATTCTTATGCCCCGACTGGTATCCTGAACAAGTAACCTGTATAGATCATTCTTTTTGCTGTGTTTGATACTTACAAGGATGCTCCCCGAATAGACCACAAGCGATAAACAGAGACAAGGGAGGAATCCCGTCCAATATCAGATCAGAATGACACCATCATCAACACATTCCAATGACCTTTTTCCCATGCAGACGGAAGGCTGATCTGAGTTTCTGGCAGCAAGAAACCGCGGAGTACTACAGATTCTCCTCCAAGTGTGGGTCATACACAAGTCGGCCTCCGGACATACCCGAAGCAACAACGACTGTTCTTTGAGACAAGCAGCAATGAAGAACGCGGACACACACTGCTGATCTTCCAGGCAGTGCTGGATCACATCGCAAACCAATCTGATACAAGTTATTGGTCTTCGCGCCCAGACACAGATTTCCTGGGCTGGTCCTAGCCATTATGTCGCTTCCTGAGGAAAACGTCGCATGGCGATGGCCTCCTGAGGATCAATTGCACAGTATGAAACTGTGGTCCAAGAGAACAAAGGCTTAGGCAGCCGTCCACCCATTTTTAAAGAGGCAGACAACCCAGATAGGTTCCTCTCGTTCCCATCCCAACCATATGGCTGAAAGTGGCAAACTACCTCCCTCCCGTTGCTCGCAAGCAGCACATCCTCCGAGTCCAGATCCGGGGGATTCTACAGTGGTGGGGTCGGCGGCGTGGGCTGAGTCAGCATTCCTGATCCTCCTCCCAGCCAACCGGCCTGACCAACTGGTCGGTCAAGTCCATTCTTTTGTGAGGTGCTCCCATGCCATCGAGATGGTGAGATGCCAGTGGAGCGCCTCTGATGTTTTCTTGCAGGTTCAATAACCTGCCGAGTAAAGACCATGTCATGCGGCACTCAGTGTTAGATTGTGGGCGACATATGTTGGCCAGTGACAGTGATAATGATGATATAGTTACTTGCGAGTCCTTGGCCAGGCGCGGTTCTACGAGGAGTGGGGGCTAACCCCTCTCCGGAAAGAAAGTGATCAAGTACCCCACCCCCCCCGAAAGATATTTTTGATATTTTTATGTTGAATATTGCGTATTGCCTATGAACAAACATAAGCGGTCCCCCGCTTCCTTCCTCACCCTTAGGCCTACCCAATTCCTCGCAGGTCACATTTTCTCGCGATAACCAGGTTACGCCTACTCCTCAATGTCTTGAAAGTAAAGGCCCCCATCCCATATTCTCGTAAAGTGGAAGGAAAATGCTGCTTGTACACCAGATAACTGTCAAGTCGACAAACACGCTTCGCCCCATTTCCATTATTGTGGGTAAACAAGGTGCACAGTGTTAGTGGTTACAAGCAGCGTTCTTTACGTCCTGCGTGCATAATTCTATTATAGGACAGATAAGAAAAAATCATGACTGAAGTCCGGTGAGTTCGTAATCTTGGTAAGGAATCTGGGGGCCTTAGTGTATTCTAGGTTGCCAATCCACGGTCAAAATTGGGGATATTGTCTAGGGAAAAACCGCCATCTGTGTTGCTCCCGACAGAAAGCCATGGTAGAGCTTTCCTCCCTGCGTCGTCACTCCAGCCTGGCACACTATATGTGCGAATGCCTCACGTGACCCTCAAATGCGCTTATTCATTTAGAGTATGCTTATGAGGGTAATCCTTCTCATTTGCGTTATCGAAGTAATTCATGGTTTTCAAGGTGTTCTCTGCTGCAGACAGTGTAGTTTAAGCGATGTGACATAGACATTGTGCTGAGAATATCTATGAATTATAACCACGCGGTTTACCTGACGGTTTCACCGTGTATTTCTGTGTTTCGATTTCAATGTGCTATACTGCATGCACGTTGTAGTTTAAGCGATTGGACCATAGCACCGCGGTTGAGGTTACGATTTTGATTTACTGATTCAAGGGATGGGTTTTTGGTGACTTTGTCTATGCTATATCTTCAGGATGAAAGACGGAAGACCAGTCCAGCAAGATTCCGGGTTTGGGCAGGCTACAATTCATGATGTCTGCGGCTGGTCGTGACTGTTGGATCTTGCCACTACTCCCAAAGGTGGTACACGAATGGTCATCCCTACTGACTGATATGCAAGCAGTACTAGGTTCTGGCAGTTGGTGACGATTATTCGACGGTCAGTTCGCTTTACATGGCTCTCTACGCGGGGAGGGTTGTTGCAGCTGATGCCGGCCGGACTGGAAAAGAGCACAGTTGTTCCCGGACTGGGCCAGAGCTACCACGCGTCATGGTGCTCTGCTCGAGATCTCGGTGCCTCCATTGAGAAATAGTGGCATAGATTGATGCCTAGATGGAAGCCGATGTTTATGGTTCTGCATGACCACAGCAAGGCAGAGTATTAATGCAACCACTACTAGCGCGCTCGCTACCCGTACCCACATTACTCATAATGTAGCATGTTGGGGCTTTTGTTCTGGAGTAAGTAGTTCTTCACGGAGAAGAAGAACCCACACGACCTGATCTGAAAAGAACGCATGCTGCTGGAAAAAGCAACGGAGGAAGTAGGAGGCTACCTGCTCGGAACGGAATTGGACAAAATGCACAGGAGGCCGGATCCGAGAAGGATCCGAGAACCGAGAAAGCAAGAATCAACTCCCCTTCAAGCCGTAGCGACCTTGATTAGTAGTGAAGCATTCAAAGCTTAGGGGATTGAGAGATCGAGAAATGCCATTTGTTCACATCATGATGAACTGCATTAACACGAGTTAGAGACTCGGAATGATGACCTCGCTCTTCATCCCGAAGCTGGAGAGACACCTGAATAGAATATCTTTGCTATGGACCGTGGGGGTTCTGGACAGACAGTGGTTCAACTTGGCCTCTACTGGAATGTCGTTGCGTTAGAGTATAGAAGTCAGTTTGTGCTGGAAGTTAGCAAGGCCCAGAGCACCATGACAATGGACCAAGTTGCAGCAAGAAGGAAGGGCATGACGCAATCAGCAACAGACTCGAGGCCTGTCTCTAGATCCTGCGTCATGGGAACCCATTTACCACTGAAGGTGACCAGCTCTGGGCACAATCTGATTACTCATGCCTACTCCGACAAGTACGTGCCTCAGATCCTGAACATTGAGGCGACGTATGGGCAAAGAAGGTGTATGTATGAAGAGAGTACGTGTATACATGCTGCGCAAAAGACAACCAGTGTAGACATCGGGACAAGCAAGACTTCAGAAATGTATACTAAAAGGAGACCTAGGATGTATACGGGAGGATTGATGCTCCTTGCCCGAGGTCCAACCGAGAATTGACCTGAAACGAAGCCATTCGTAAACTACGAGGTGACATGTTGACACTGGGGCTCTGTTAGCATATCAAATGGAAACAATGCTTTCCAGAACTGACAAGTCAAAGTGTATACAACCTTCTTGAGAGGTTGCCACCCAATGACGGTCACAGCAGTTGTTGCAAGATGAAGTTGGGGGTCTGCAGCGGGAGGCAGTGGATTCCGAAACCATGGACTCCACACCACTAATGGGTTGAATACGAATCGCAAGATCGCACTGGTGGACGCGTGGTCGTGCAGAAGCTAACGAAGAAATCCGCCAAGGTTGTGACAATCAAGGATCTGGAGGATTTCTTATGCCAGACTGTAGCTCTGACAAGAGACTGTGATAGATCATTGGTGTTTGATACTTAACAAGAGAGAATCCGAAGAGTACCACAAGAGAGAAACATAGACAAGGAGGAATCCGTTACAATATCAGACAGAGAGACCCCAGCATCAAACAACATTCCATGGACATTTTCCCCTGACAAGACGGAGACGGATCTGAGTGTCTGCAGCAAAGAACCGAGGGAAGGAGTACTACAGATTCTCATCCAGTTGTCATCACAGCGGCCTCCGGACATACCAGAAGAAAAACGAGCTTTCTTTGAGGACAACTAGCAATGAAGAAGGCGCCACACTGCTGATCTTCCAGGCAGTGCTGGCATCACCATTCGAACCACTGATACAGAGTTAGTGGTCTCTCCCGACACAGATTTCCTGGGGCTGGTCCTAGCCAATGATGATATGCTCTGAGGAAAACGTCCATGGCGATGGCCTCCGGAGGGAGCCAATGGCAAAACCAGTATGGAAAACTGTGGGTCCAGAGAGAACAAAGGCTTAGGCAGCTTCCAAATTTAAGAGGCAGACAAACACGAGAGGTTCTTCGTTCCCATCCCAATCATACGGCTGAAGGGGCAAAACTACCTTCCACTCCGGTGCCTAAAGCAGCACATCTCCGAGTCCAGATACGGGGGATCTACAGTGTGGGTAGGCGAGGCGTGGCCTGAGCAGAGTTCCTGGGATCCTCCCAGACACGGTGGACACAAATGGTATGGTCAAAGTCAGTTCTTTTGTGAGGTGCTCCAGTGCCATCGAGATGTTGAGAGGCCAGTGGAGAGCTCGATGTTCTTGCAGGTTCAATAACCTTGCCGAGTAAAGACCATGTCAGTGATGACTCCGTGTTAGAATGATGGGGACATAGTGTGGAAAGTGACAGTGATAATGTGATTATAGTATGCTGGTCCTTGCCAGGCGGCGGTTTCTACGAGGGGCTTGGGGGCTCAACCCCTCCGGAAAGAAATGTGGATCAAGTCCCCCCCCCCGAAAGATATTTGATTTTTTATGTGAAATGGATTGGCCTATTGAACCACATAAGGTCCCGCCTCCCTTCCGCACCATTAGGCTACCCAATTCCTCGCAGTCAATTTTCTCGCGATAAACAGGTTACGCCTACTCCTCAATGTCTTGAAAGTAAATGCCCTCCCCATATCTGTAAGTCGAGTAAATCGCTGGCTTGTACACCAGTGAGTGATAACTGTCAAGTCGACAAACACCGCTCGACCCATCATATGTGGTAAACAGGGTGCACAGTGTTGTGGTTACAAGCAGGTTCTTAGTCCGCTGCATAATTTCTATAATAGGACAGATAGAAATCATGACTTGAAATCGGTGAGGTTCGTAATTTGGTAAGGAATCTGGGGCTTAGTTGTATTTGAGAATTGTCAATCCACGGTCAAAATTTTGGATATGAATAGTAAAAAACCGCCCTCTGGTGTTGCTCCCGAACAGAAATCCCATGGTAGAGCTTTCCTCCTGCGTCACTCCACGCCTGGCACACTATATGTGCGAAGGCCTCAAGTGACCCTCAAATTGCGCTATATGCATTAAGATGCTATGAGGGTAATCATTTCTCATTTGCCGTTCGTCCGAGTAATTCCCACTGTTTCAATGTGCTCTGCGCATTACCGTGGAGTTTAAGCGATTGACATAGACATGTGTGAGAATATCTCTGAAATTATATACCCGCGCGTTACCGACTGCAGTTTCACCGTGTAATTTTCTTGCTTTCGAGTAACGTTGGCTCTACTGCATGCACGGTAGTTTAAGCGATGTGACCATAGCAGCGGTTACCTGACTGGTTTACAGTGTATTTCTGGGCTTTCGAGCAGAGAACCCAGTCCGTTGCGTTAGGCACGTAATGAATGTTAGCGTTTAAACAGTGATCCCGACGAAACGACAATCAGACTACTTCGCCAGCGACCCTTGTCAACTTCCCACTCTTATTTGCATTAACCATGTGTTATCCAGTGGCGTAGCCAGATAGAAGCGGAGCCGGCGTACGCCCGCCCGTTGCCGGCCAGGGTAGAACAATTAAAACTAATAGCAGACAAGTGATCTCTATCTGGAGGAGAATGTCAGTCCCAGACCCCCGAGGGTGGATGCTGCGCACCAACGTATTACGTTCCCCTGTAGCTTCCACTTCTGGGTACGCCATGATCATATTGATATTGAGACTTTTTGACAGAGCAATGTTCAGTTAATTGAGGAAAAACGGAGAACGAGATCTTATATTGCAAGGCTTTGAAAATTGAGGAAGTTGATGGACACCGTGAAGTGCGTTTCCCGGCCATCGGGAGAGTTTGTGAAGTCAACAATTTCTTGTTCGATCCGCATAAACTACGGTGGCGGCTACGCTTAGATAGCAGTAATCTACCAATTCTCCACCAACATTCGAAGAACCTACCACTGCTACTGTTAGCCCCCCCCCCAATCCCTTCCCCGGGACCCCCAACTGGGACTCAAGGAACCTAGTCATTTGGCCCTTGGAGTGTTTAACACATTTATCATCGTCGGAAGTGAAAATCTCGGCTATGTATTAAGATCATCTGCTAAAACATCCTTTACATCTGTTTTTTCCTCAAAGTCATATTGTATTGGGGCTACTGGATCCAACCCCTAAATGTATACATATTAAATCCATGCATCCTGGGTCGCCTAGATGTGGAAATGTTGGGAAACATTCATATCCACCCGACTACATGGAAAATCCAAGATGGCCGCGAATTATGGTCCAGCTGATGGTAAGCATTGGTTTTCCGATTGCGACACAATTACAGATTAAAACAGTAGATTCGTTAATGTCTCCCAATATCCAACAAAATTACATCATGTTTAGCCATCAAAACCAGGACTCGGGGTCCCCTAGAGGTTAAGCATTAACAAAAACACCCATTTTTGAAGCGCCTCTTGAAATTCAAGATGGCCGCCAATTATATGCGTATGGCCAAATGTAAACTTTGTTTTCTGATTACTTACACTATACAGTTTCCCAAGAATGCATAGATCTGCAAAATATCTCCCCCCAAAATCCAACAATATTACATGCGAACCTGAATATGTGCACGTACGATGGTTCCCGTACGCTGTGCAAGTATTCCGCCCCGTATGGAAACGCAATAGCGACCATGTTACTCTGACGGACTCGAATCCTACCGGGAACTACATATTCACCTATTATATGCGCATTAGCGTTACGACGACGAGATAAGTTCTACACAAGTCTCTTATATAGATTACCGACAGTGGGAAGAGTTATTGTATATATATGGCCACGTAAAAGTCTACGTGACGGCCAACCCTCGGAGTTTGCTTACGGAGCCTGTTAAATATCACTGCATCACGAGAGTAAAATTTCCTGAATGTATAGATGTATGCCTTGCTGAGGGATATACCAGCAAGTCGGACTATTAACCTCGTCATTGAGTCTTGGAGTCTATTATTCCCGGCGCGAGACAACGAGAGCCCAACCCAACCCCCTTGTGAGACAACGCCCCGCCGGACTTCTATCCCAGGGACCAGGGCAAGACTCGACTTGGGGGGGTGGCGACGACGCACGGACGCTGAGTAATGTACTGTCGCTGGAATACGAACACTATATGAAACCCGTGGTGTTCTCTATAGAGGAGAATCACTACATTATCTCCTTAAAATTCTCAGCATGGAAGGGAAAGTGCTCCCTGCATAATCACAAATGGGAGTGAGAGCAGGGAGATCCACAGTTTTCGGAACCAGAATTTAGAACCTTCATTGCGGGGTGGTCAATGGCGAGGATATAATGGGTGATTTAATATATGACAGATAGTGTACGTTTATGTAGGAAGGACATATCCGCGTTGTCTCACTCTTCAACAGAACTACGTAGTGCTGGGTGGAGAAGAGAAAAGGTTGCGTCCTATGAAATGGTGGCCTACATGTCCATGACTCGCCTTTGTGGTGGAGCATCGTGTTAATATGAATTGTGACAGGGGAAGTGTGACGAGGATCAATCCCATGCTACTACGACAGGGAGTTAATGGGCATGTTGTAGAGTGACTCTTAGTTGTAATAGTTATAACTTGGGACCATTTTAATGCATAAATAATTAATCCCCACCGAAGTTGGCCCCTCCCCAATCTTCACGTGTGGTTAAAGGCCCTGCTATTCACCACGATGCCTTGTGTCTGAGGACGGCATCAGTTGCTTAAAAATACAGGAGAATATGTGTCGCTGGAAGTTGGACAATGGGAGATTGCTGAAGGGAAGCAATCCTCTCACCTAAGGATAGGTTCTTTTCCATTCATAAATACATATTTTGTGCATGTAAGGAACGAATTAAATCATTAATCATTAAAATTTTCTTAGTGTTAAAAGCAACCAATCAAAATTGGGGATTTTCGTACGTGGAAAGTAAATGTTAGCTGACGTTACATTGTCAGCCGAAAAAATCATTAGAGTTAAAAAAAAAACAGAATTAAATCATGCTTTGTTGTGGTTCTACAGTACAGTAAAGTAATGAAAGACAAGTACAATAATTTTTATGGGCGCCACACGGGGAAGTTTGTTCAGCCTTTATGTGACCACACCAACAAGATTAAGCGTAGGCATGGACTGTATGTAGGCTTTCAATTGGACACTCATTTGACTGACGTGCCCCACCCTACATCTGTTTCCACAATGGCAAGTGATGTGAGAACATTATGGCAGTAACAACCTGAGGGCAAGTACAAGCCTAGAATATCCATTTACTCAACACTTCATATTCTACACACCACAGTTACAATAATATAGTCCTAAGTAGGCTTCGGAAGAGATGGGCTGGATAGATGTTTCGGCCTATCCTTTATTCGGCGGTGAGGGAACCGATTGGTGATTTGTAAGTGAAGTTTAGTCGCCTAAAGCTAGGCGGCAAGTGAGGGCTAACGTTGGGCTAAACCTAAGGCTAAGGCGGGAGCCTTCACTTCAGGCCTACTTGGTCAGTAACCCGTAATTTTTATTTTTTAACGCCTACAAGATGCCTAGTACGCTCATAAGTCCGAGAATTGCCAAGAAAATGCAAGTCACGGTGATGTTGAAGCGGACGGGATGGTAAACGCGAATGTTCTGGTAAGGCCTTCGACCCCCGCACTGTACATACCATAAACGCAGTCATGCATGCATAGAAGGCGCCCACGTGCGATGTGCGTGCAAGCCTAACGACTCTGGGCAAGTCGGGCAATTTGTGCTGTCGACTTGTTGTTGTTGTTATTATTTGTGGTTGTTAGGTCTTGTTGTTTTTTCGTTTCATATTGGACTCGGGTCATTAGGGATAATGACGTCAGAACGCTTACGTAATTGCCCGAAAATCAGGATCATAGGTTATAATGACGTCGCACGATTACCGTAATCGCCCGAAAATCCTTATTCGGCCAAAATAACGAGCACCTGCCGAAATTTTAACTGATTTGAGGTATCATGCGTTTTTTGCAACGCCACAGGGCGGCTGTTGGTACAAAGATAAATGGCCGTTTAAAACCAATTACCGTCGCGAATCAGGCTATAAACAAATCTGAAGTGTTCCATCAAAGCTTTCCTGTGTGTTGCCACCTTAGGGATTGGGAACTTTGCGTTCAAGTGGGATTATAGGTTGTCACAGGGCCGCATTCATGGTATCAAATGATCAACTGCTGCATTTCAATTGTAGTCACAGTGGCGCTTGTTAGAACTTCCTTGATGAGGACTCCAACTCAGGTAAGTGTTGAAAGCTATCATTGAAAATTCCCATCCCAACGCTTGGTTTTTCGTGTGGATGGGCCCGACCCTCTCGCGGCCTACTGCAAGAGTTACAAATGGATTGCCAGTTGCCAGTTGAGGAAATGGTCACATGAAAAAGTGTTCTCAAAAAACGTTTTTAAATGTTTACATGCTCAAGCTCCTGGATTTGGCTGACCTCATCACGCGGCAGAGAAGTAAGACCTTCGACTACAGGTGCCGACTTCGCTCGTCCTCTGATTTGACCTGGCTTGCATCCCCCGTTTAAGAGGAAGGTCTTGGTGAATCTCTTTCATCGTTGGTGCTCCTCGTCTCTGAAACTCTCTCTTCCTTTAGACGTCAGAGAAGTATGTGTTGTCTTTCTGTTCCTCTCATTCTTTCCACTTCTTGTGAGGCGCTGATCGCCATATAAGTGCTCGTAATAATAATCATAATATTATTAATAATCTAATTATGATGATATGCAACATTTATGCAATAAATCTAATTTGGGATCTGGGTTCCTTTACTTCCTCAATGTACGTAATGAGCTGATATACATTGTTTCTGATTTTTATATTGTATATTTGGGAGCATGTTTGTGTTGTATGGAAAAGGTTTTGGGATAGTAGGAAAATAACTTGAAACTTGAATGAACAAACACCGTCAGCGCAGCGGGGGCAGCGAACAGGATTGTATGCGTTGAGCTGAGACGCAAGCGAAAGGAGTGTGCTTGGGCGCCCGGTGGCCAAAAAAAACCTTACAGCAATGGGAATTACGGGCGCGGGGTGGATGGACAAAATTATAATGAATGAGTGGTTAGGCAATAGAGAATCTGGAATGTGGGGACTTGGTTCGTAGAATGAATGGTTATTGAATAGGGTTAGGGAAGAACGAAGGGGCGGGAGGCGGTGAGGTTGGGGATAAGGGGTTGGGGTGTAGTGTTATGGGGGGTATGGTATGAACTCGAGGTTGGGGATAGGGTAGGGAAGAGGGCAAGGGATTTGAGGGTTTTTAGGGATAGGGTTTGAAAATAAGGGTTAGGAAATGGTTACTGTTATGATGAAGCTAGTCCCTGGGGTTGTGAAGTCCCGGGAGCGACGACGCAATGGAGGTCTTGGAGGGTAGTCACACATTATACATGCGAGGCCGCATGAGGCCACTCAGGAATAGATCTGAGCCTGGTCTTGATCACCACAGGTGTCGGCTAGGTAACCAGCGACGTGGGCAGTCGTGGCCATAGGCTGGAGAGTCTCTTAGAAGGAGCCATGCGTTCTCGATGTGGTTCGTACACCACCGTGTGGATGATTGAATATTGGTAAATGAATGACTGAATTACTGTTAAAAAACTATCATTTCATCAACTTCAAAACGTGAGTGCCTCACCTGTTCTTGTTGTGAACTCTACTGATGGTTTCACCGTCAGGGGGGTGTATCCGGGACATTGTCCTTTAGCTGGGCGAATACGACTTCCAGCATTTCGGCTTAGCCCCGTTGCACGCTTGTGTAATGTGTGGGAAAGTTGTACGCATGTCGGACCTATGTGCACCATACCAGGGCCGCTCAGCTAGCCACGCCGCCTTGCTTGGGGGTCCATTGATGTTTTCTGGAATTCTCACTTACCGGTAGCCATCTCTACCGTCGTTGGTCCCTTCGATCTGTTCCAGTTTCATAGGGCCGGCCGGCAATGTTTGAGCAGCTCGGCGAATCCTGTGGGCTCTAGCTAGGAATTAGTTTTTTTTTCGGTTCTTTTAGAATGTTTTGGACTACTTAATAGAACATAATTGATATGACGGCTCTGGTGTGTCTTTCTTGGTTGTAATTTGGCCATTTTTGGTTGTTGTTTCATGAAGCGAGGTGTACGTTCGTTCTGTTTGTTCTGTCGGCTAGCGAGTCTACCGACCACGGGTTAGGGCTCAACGACCATTGGCTACTGGACGACAGGTTGTTGATCTGCAGTAAACTTAATTAATATTCCATGTAATAATCTTAAATATTTCAATTGGTTTGTAATAACTATTCATGTCCAGAATATAAATAGGCAGGTGTTCCATACGCAGGTTCTTATTATTTCGAAAAGGAAATTTTTTTCACGCGCTGTTGTGGCGTGTCATTTTTCTCCTTAGACGTCTAATGTTACGATAAGGAGTTCGAATTCCCCGCCCCCCCCCCCCCAAAGCATTGAGACCGTTCTTTCCTTCCCCCTCTCCTCGTCGGGAATACCATGACTCATTTGCTGGGCATGAATTCCTGAATTCGAATACGATAATGCGTAATCGAGTCATTTTATGGATCTAAGACGGGATCGGGCGAATAACGAGGCAACTAAGTCATATTGGATTGAGAGAGGAGGAATGGGGACCAGCTAATTCATTAGGAACGGGGATAGCGGGATACCGAGCACTAAGTCATTAATTGGACCCGAAATAGACGAATAATGAGGAAAGAATCGTATTTCGGCATGAGACGGTGCAATGATGACTGAGGAACTCATTAGTACTGCACTTGAAACGAGGGTAACAAATGATTGCCTTTAAACAGTCCTGGAGATTCTCCTGTTTGGGAGTATACTGCAATTATTGTTAGGGAGAATTGTATGAACACAATACAGATATGAATCTTCTGTTTGCAGCCCGTTAGATACAAAACGTCGTTCCCAGCTAATGACACCATTGCGCTGTTTGAGTAATTTTTAAATCAGGTCGATAATTACAGTAACGTGTGTGGTCCATAGCATGACCACGATGCTACTAACAGTCATGTCCTCTATCTATCAACCGCACCAGTTTACATCACAACGAACTGCGTCCGGAACCACTGTGATTAATGTAAGCCCAAAATACTCACCACCGAGTGATTGCACAGTAAGAGCGTCGGCCTTCCACCCGGTCGGGCCATACCAAAGAATTTGAAAGGAACTGTGCCTTCTCACTGGCGCTCAGCATAGGAGACTGGACCAGGGACAAACGAGGGTAGGCAATTGCGAGTTGCCGCCGCGTGTGATTACCCTCCACCCCACATGTTAAGGTACGCCAAAGAGGCATTGCCTTATTCCGTGTACGTGGTGAAGAATTCGCAGCTGGCAATTGGTGCAGCGTCAGGTCTGGCACAATTGCTGGGCTCGAATAGGATCGTTCCTCTTGCTCGGCAAGTATATCAAACAACAACAAGAAAAAAAAACCGGAAGTAGTCTATCTTATTCAAATATCTCGGAATTCTACATTGACAACATCAATCCAAACAAAGTTTCTCGTAGCTGGGACAACAGGGATTCTTAATATGCAATGAAAATTGAAGGACTCCGACTTGAATAATTTTCAAGAGGGTGGAAATAAATGTCTCTGTACATTGCATATGGGAGAACGTGCATTCTGGGTAACATACAATATGGTAGACTCATGAATTAGTCAAATTCTCCTAAACAGGAGACAATTTCATCTCCGAATAGGAGAATCTCGGATGTTGAATTTTGGCGCAAATGGCG
>JAODTK010000493.1:0-58186 GCA_026419785.1 Sclerodactyla briareus
GTAGATGTCCTGATTAGATTTCAGCGTCACATTATGGTAATGATCTCTCAGTTGCATAATTTATGCAAATGTCAAAATTTCGTCAAGATTTTTTCATTTCCATCCCCACTCATTTTCTGTGAATGGAGCAGTCCTGTTGATTATTCCACTAGATAAAATTGTATAATTCACATAGGGTGTAGGACACTGGAGTCATCCAGTGTGTCTATTTCGCATGTGTTTCCCAAATTTTCGAAGTTGGTTTGATTTACCATGAAGCTTGATTGGTAATGGTCTACCTTAGTTCAGATCCCCCCAAAATGTTAACACATAACATTGACTTCGAGTCACTGGGGGTTAGGCAGTGTGCTATAAATTGTTTCCATTCATGCAACTGTTCAAGTATTGTTTGAATTCCCATGGAATGTATCCATGAGATGTTAAATGAGCAATGGCTCAATAGGATAATTTTAGGCAATCTTAGTCACATTTCCCCAAAACTTATAACTTCGTCACTCTTTCAGTAGACTGTTAATAATCGTCCTTACGAATTTGAAATTGATCACGGATTAGTAGGTGTTTAAATGCTATACCAAATCTTAAAAGCCAACACATTAATATGATGTCCCTGTCAGCAGATTTTTACTCTGCATCTGGCTCTTCAGGTTCTTCTCTTGTAACGACCCTGGAAAAACTTATCAGGGCCTCTGCAGCTTCCTTGTTATCAACTATCACCTCACTGATATCCCTCCTCAATGGGCCCACTCTTTTTTTCAGCTTTCTTTTGAACGAACATCTTAAACAGTCTTTGGATCTCTTTGATTTTCCTGGTACTCATTTCAAAACTCCTTGTGATTTCCTTCATTTTGATTTTCACTTGCCTTTTCACGTGTTTGAAAATCCAGTAGACCAATCCAGGACAGCACCTCTAATCCCCCATGGAATTTTCCTGCTTTAAGGCTCCTCAGTTTCCAATGAGAGGCTCTTTGCTGTATTGTACAGTAGTCTAGCATGCATTTAACGGTGGCAAGGCGGACGTCAACCACTGAGCTAAAGTGCGCTGTCAAGTTGAATTGGGATGTAGTGATGACTGAGGGATACCTTTTCGTTCCAGTGCTGAAGATCGACACATGAACCACGGAGAGATGTTTATAGGGTCGCTATTGTGAAAGATGATAGAGCCATGTAGGCTATACTCAGTAGAAACGCTCTGATGGCCTAAAATACGGCAACGAAAAACACTCAAGATGGAGCGTAAGTGGCAAAAAGGTACAAAACGCGTAGGACAGCACTCCCACACCAAAAACGAGCCTCACACTAATAAGAAAAATAGCAAGAAGTATAGGCTGAACGAGATCGACAGATGTGGCAGTACCAATGTGCCGACTACTGTATTATGCCAGTCAATGTTGTACAGTGGAAAAATGTTTTTCCAATTCTCGATAACATTTGGTGGACAATTTAATGTTTTTAAACATGACACAACTTTTTACTGCCATGAAAATATCACTTATGAAACTGATTACAATTAATATATCTGTTCTCCTGGAATTGAGACGACTAAGATTAAATCTCCATAACCTGGGTTAATTGCAGAACTATCCCCATATACCATGTGAACAGATACCAAGGCACTTTGAATCTCTTCCATAACACCGTATATGGAGTAACATTACTAGCACGATCAAATAATCTCCATGTTCTTTCTTTATTCACAGCATAGCGGACACTGGAATTTTGCCCTAGGACGGAGCCCTGCCCAGGCTTTACACCCGCACAGTATGAGAAAGACGCTGTGGGGGTGTGCTTCATCGTTAACATCATGGGCAAGTCACATCCGGTAATTCGGTTTCTAGGCCTACTATTTTCCAGGTGAGATTAAGGTGATTCAGATCCAGAGATCTACAGAACTGCCTACACCGAAAGTCAATGGTAACCTGACTGCTACCTCACTTACACCTCTTACAATAGCAGCGCGCTGCTAGCACGATAGATGAAGCTCTTATTCACGCTGCCTTCAAAGAACTCTCCAGGTCCCGCTGTTCCACATAGTGGGGCAGATAATGCCAGTATCGGTTTTATGCGCTGTTCACACTTGTGCAATGAAAATGTTGTAAAAATTATCGGAGTCTAAGCCCATTACCATAACAGAGAAAGTGAGGGATTTTAGTTGAGGAATAAACACGAGTTTTACCCTTTGTCGCTTCAGGCGGTGGAATAGCATGCAGGGTCGACAGAATTCGAAACTTGCGTCTTTCTCAAACTTGTATTCCTCCCTAAACTACAAGACATGTTACTGGAGTGTTTAGATCAACATTATACCCTATACCCCCCCCCCCCCCCCACAGCTTATTCCGTTGCCTTCTTCGTTTCTTTTCCCACCTGTTTCTTAACAGGAGGTTCGGATGAAGTTCCCGTCAAGACGTCGGGCTGTTGATCAACCCCCATCTGGGAAACTCTCTCCTACCCTGCCTCTCAAACAACCACAACACCCCCTCCCCCGCCACTTCACTACCAACCACATATTTCCTGCCTTTGCATGTCACATGATAATTGGTGGATGCCGACGAAACACGGAACTCCCCACTACCACACTGGAGGGCATCATGGATTCAAACTAAAATGATGGTTCCGTAGGTCCCATGCATGGCGACAAATAGGGTTGAGAAGCTCATCAGAGGCCGATGACTTCCCCGGATATGTCACTACCCAATACATCATCAAAACCCCTGATTTATCACTAAAACCCACTTTTCCCACACCAAAATTCCCCAAAAGCCTGTTTGGCATTCCATTACTTATTGCAGAATTTTGCAAGTTTATCACTGCATTGCACAAATTAGCGGACGATAAAAGTTGAAAATTTCAACGTGACGGTCCGATGAATTTATCGTATCGACAGATTCGGACCGTATCGTATCGCACGGTGTGTGAAACACTCCTATTGAAAATAACACTTTGTAACTCAAAGTCCGATAATTTATCGTTATCGGATCATACTCGCCACAAGTGTGACCAACCCTGTACCGATAACCTATAATATTTTGTTCAATATCGGCCGATGCCGATATATTTAATTTTTTACAGTGAATGAACATGGTTGGTTCGTGTGAACTGTCCATGCCACACCAGCCCAAAGCAATATTGATCAAACTAGGCTCTGCGTATTGTAAACAAATTCATGTTCCTTATTGTCTCGCCTGAATGAAAATCTCAGGAGGAGACTTAGTGGTCACTATGGGCATTATGTGTGCGTGTGCGTGTATGTAGGTGTGCGTGTGTGTGTTCACACTTTTTCGTTAGCAGGATATCTTTCGAAAGACAAGTACACATCTGGGTTGGGTGAACACTATCTGCTTAGATTTTGGGCACACAGTCACTACTTAATGAGGTAATTTAGCCTCTTTATCGTTTAGGCTCGTGAACAGATTCGGATGAACCGTAGGTGCTATTGTACATCGGGTTGGTTAACAAACATTTAATTAGATTTGTTGGCACACAAGTCCTAATTAGTAAAATGTAATTAGCCATTTAATCGTTTAGGAGGCTCGTGAGCCAGATTTTACGGATGAACCGTAGGTGCTATGACTTGGTTTGGCACATAGATGCGGAATATACAGGTGAGAACTGTTAAGATTTTCAGCGTAAAATACGGTCATCCAAAGAGTCCATTCGGGGTCAAAACTAGTTTTTTGGCCATATCATGGGACCACTGTCTGCTGGGGTTGGAAGGTGCACCATTTTGATACACCGTTGGACCTCCATCATGTGTGACCTTCGACGTCAATTCGAACTTTCCATGTTTTCGGCTGATGATAATCAATTTAGTGGCCATTTTCGGATCTAAATGGTTAACTTCTGATCGCAAAATGGACCCATAATTTGAACCCATGTGACTTTGTGTGTGAAGATATCAGAGGAGTCAAAGTTTTTCATTTGAAATAAGGTGCAGTCTAGGATATTCATAGTGATTTGTCATGGTGATTGTTAGAGCGGCCACCAGGCGGATGGAATGTGACCATTTTTAGAGTTTAAAGGCCAAGATAATTAAAAACCACTCAATTTTTGTCTCGCCTGAACTTTGTTCAAGGAGGACATAGTGGTCACTTTGTTGTCTGTCTGTCTGTCTGTCTGTCTGTCTGTCTGTCTGTCTGTCCGTCTGTCTGTCTGTCTGTCCGTCCGTCCGTATGTGCGGTTAGATATCTCCTGACCGTGGAAGGCCATCATGCTGGGACCCAGTTGTTGGAGGTGCGCAGTAAGAGTTGCCGATGTGCATCCACTTGTTGTCCCGAAAGAACCATACTCATGTGTGCATAAATTTGCATATTTTAATGAAAATTGGCCCGGGAGCTTGTGTACAAGATATCTCTGATCGGTAGATGCATTGGTGATTCCGTTCGGAGTATATAACAACTATGAAGAGTACACAAATTCATTAGATTCCTGGCATGATATATGCTAATTAAGTAGTCTAAGTTGCATAATTTAGGCGATATTCTGAAGGGTTGTTGGATTTGACGAATTGGTGGAGATGTACCTGGATGGCAATCCTATGAAAGGATGGCCTAAGGAATCGTAGGCTTTTCAACCCTTGAAGATTCTACTGCTCTTGACGGGCTCTTGAATATGTTGAGGGTGGGTGCGTTGGACTACTTCCCTGGCAGGTCATTCCAAGTCTTCCAAATACGCTTGAAATAAGAATGTTTTCCGGACTTTAATCTTATGCAGGTTGGTCGGGATTCTCCTGCTGTGGCCTCTCGTACTTGTTCCCCACCAAATTTGATGCTATCGGCAATATTCAACTTGGTGTTCTCATGAATTATATTATACTTAGCTATGAGGACATGCATGCCGCTTTTCTAGGGTTTGTTAAGTTGAGATCTTTAACCTCTCTTCATAGCTGTGATGTATGATACCTGGTATAGTTTTGTTAAAACCTCTTCTTTGATATATTCCAGTTAATTTATATCTTCGGCCAGATAGGGCTCAAGACCCTCACCACAATAGTCAAGATGGGGACCTACCAGCCGACTTGGATAGCTTGAGTATAATGTCTTTGTCGAAGTTGGTGAATTTCCTCTTGATGATGCCAACCACTCTGTTTGCCTTTTTTGCTGCTTCTGAACACTGCTTGCTAAACTTCATCGTTGTGCTAACATATATACCGAGATCCTTACTCGTCTGTACTGCGTAGTTCGGTCCCATTATGTAATATTTGTACACATCGGATTCCTATGTCCGAAATGAAGGACTGAACATTTATCTATGTTGAATGACATTTGCCATTTTGTTGTCCATTGCAAGAGTTTGTTGATGTCCTCTTGTAGACGATCATGTCTTCTGCCCTCACTATTGGTCTTATAAATTTGGATCATCTGCAATTTTGCTTAGCTCCGAGGACATTTATGGCCATTCATTTTCATGAATATCGTGAAACAGATTGGTCCAAGAATTGATCCCTGCAACCAACTGGCTTTCACTTTCTTCCATTCTGATTCCACTCCTTCAAGTACCACTCTTGCTTCCTGTCTCTCAAAACCACTCTTCACAGCCAGTATAAAACTGGACCCTGATACCATGTGCTTTGACCTTTGCGATAAGTCTTTATGAGGTAAATGTATCGAATGCCTTCCTAAGTCCAAATACACAACATCCACTGGAATGCCTCTGTCCACAATATCGGTTAGTTGGTTCCCCAGTACTGAACATATTGTAAGACCGACTTCCCCTTTATAAAACCATGATTGTGTCCCGTACAATGTATTTCCTTACAAGTGCCCAACAATAGCGTCTCTAGTATTTTTTTCCATCACCTTGCATGGTATTGACGTTAGGTTTACTGGTCTATAATTTGAGACATCTGGAACGACTGCTTTTTTGAACAATGGGTTGTTATGTTTGTGTTTTCCCCAATGTTCATTTGGAAGAGCTGTTTCCTCTAATGATTTTCTGAACATAAAACATTAAGGGTTCCGCTATTTCCGTTGCAGCTTCCTTCAAAAACTCTGCAGCTATCCCATCTGGCCCAGTCGCTTTACCATTCTCCAGTTCCTTTAGTTTGTCCAATACATTTCCTCTGAAAATGTACATACCTCAGTGTTGAGTAACAATGCGATATTTTACATGGTCAGCTGTGGTATTGTTCATTCTCTTTGGTGTAATACTGTGCTGAAAAAAGTTATTAATGTCTCTTGCTGTTTTTTTTTTTTGTTGATAAGACATTTCCTTGGTCATATTTTTATTGGGCCGACTTCTTTGTCTTTCAATTTTTGTTTAGAACGTACAAGGCATAGAAAGTCCTTTGGGTCTTCCTCAGTATTTGTATTTTCCCTCCCTAAACTCCCAAATACATTATTAGCTTGGCGTTGATCGACATTATACCCTATCCCCCCCCCCCCCCCCCCACAGCTATTCCCGTTGCCCTTCTTCCGTTTCTTTTCCCACCTATTTTCTTTACATGAAGGTTAGGATGAAGTTCCCCCGTCAAGACGTTGGGCTGTTTATCACCCCCCATCTGGAAACTCTCTCCTACCAACAGTGCCCTCTCAAACAACCCAACAACCCCTCCCCCGGCCCTCACTACCAACCACATATTCCTTGCCTTGCATGTCACATTCTAATTGTTGTATGCCGATCCAACACGCCCTCCCCACTACCACACTGGTCACGCTTCTACTGGTTAATGGAAGCCATCATGGATTCGAACTAAATAATGGTTCCGTAGTCCATTCCATGGCTACAAATAGGGTCGAGAAAGCTCAACAGAGGCCGATCCTTCCCAGGATATGTCCTACCCAAACCTCATCAAAAAACCCCTGATTTTAAGTATCACTAAAACCAAAACCCACTTTTTTCACACAATTCCCCAAAAGCTGTTTGGCATTATACTTATTGCAGATTATGCAATGTTTATCCTGCATTGCACATTTAATTATCGCATCCGATAATTATCGTTACGATAAAGTGTTGAAAATATTTTCCACTTTGACGTCCATGAATTTATCCTATCGACGATATCGTACGGTATCGTATCGCACAAGTGTGGAAACTCCTATTGAAAATAACACTAACACTTTTAACTCGACGTCCGATAAAATTTTCGTACATCTATCATATCCGCACAAGTGTGAACAACCCTTTCCGATAACCATAATATTTTGTTCAATATCGGCCGATGCCGATATAATTTTAATTTTACATGAATGACATGTTGGTTGGGGAACCTGATCCCTGCCATCACCAGCACCGCCCAAAGCAATATTGCTCACTAGGCTCTTCGTTTGTCAAACAAAATTCCATTGTCCTTATTGTCTCGCCTGAATGAAAGTTCATGATGAGACTAGTGTCCTATGGCGTGTATGTTGGTGTGTGTGTGTGTGTCACCCTTTTTCGTTAGCAGGATAGGATAGCTTTCGCATGACAAGTACATCGGGGGTTGGGTGAACACATCTGATTAGATTTGGCACACAAGTCACTAATTAAGTAACGGTAATAGCTATTTTTATTATTATCTTGTAGGCTCGTGAGCAAGATTCGGATGAAGCGTAGGTGCTATAGTGATTCGGTTTGGCACATATATGCGAATATAAGTAGCACTGATAAGATTTTCCCACAGCGGAAATACGTCATCAAAGTCAATTCCGTTGTCCAAACTATTTTGTTGGCCATAACATGGGAACCAATGTCTGCTGAGGTTGGGAGGTGCCCTTGTGATCCACTCGTTGACCCTCATCTGTTTGACCTTTGACCGCAATTCGACCTTTACCATGTTTTTTGGCTGAATCAATGTTTCGTGGCCATTTTCGGATCTCAAAGGTACCTCTGATCGAAAATGGACCATAATTTGAACCCATGTGACCTTTGGTGTGTGTAAGATATCAAGAGGTCTCGTTTTTATTTGAAATTCTAAGTGCATTGTAGGATGTTCAAGTGATGTTTCAGGGGAGTTTCGTAGAATCGGCGTTCAAACTTACCGTTGATATGAGGTCCAAAGGTCAAATGTCGAATGGATGTGCCTCTTTCTCGAGTCACCGGCCAAGGAATTAAAATTGTCATTTTTGATTCCTTGACGAAGTCATAGGAATCTATGTCCGTCAGTCATGTGGTTGGTTGTATGTGTGGTGTTTTAGACGCCCACGTGTAACACGATACTTTGATCGTTCTGAGTAGTTCAGGCTCATACTTGTATGTGTGTTCTCCCGCTGATGATACATGATCCCTCTTGTAGGGCCAAATTAATTTTCCCCGCGATGCGGACTAAACGTAAAAACAATCGCGGAAACTCATTGTAGGAACGCGGAAGTTCAAATTGCAAAAAACTGAAACACATCAACTTTCTCCGAAACAGAGAAAAAATGCTTCTCACAATGATTTTCAAGACCGACCTGAAAACAGAACAACACACGAACTTAAGTGGACCCTCAATGGCTTAAAACAGCGGTAACTTCGTGTTCAAAATCTGAGTTGAACAGGAATCGAAAAAGGCCGCAAGCGAGTGGCCTGAACACAAATACTTTCGGCTCGCAACATTGCGGGGTCCTTCGTCCACGATCAGCTGATGCCAACTTGTAATAGAGAGAGAGAACAAATTTTGGCTAAAGCAGTATCTCGTTTTCAACGCTCGCTACACACAGCCTAGTGCCTTTTGGTTACAGGCCGGATCCAATCAGAGCGCGTGTTTTCAATAGGCGGAAAAATGAGCGGACGCAAAAGCAGCAAATAGCCGATTATTTTAGGGAGATCGCCGGAAGATTGCCTGGCCTACCTAACATTATAAGTCACATTCCTGCTGGCCGCTTGTACACCGCTCTACAAAGCGTATAATCTTGACCACTTCACTTTTTCAGTGTATTGTGTTGCCGTAACGAAACACATGGCATGGTCTTCGTGCCAGACTGCCAGCCCGCGGTACACATAAAGGCAATTTAATTGATAGGCCATGATGGCTTCGTTTTTAACACCCGTAACCCTCCGCGACTTAAAAATGAAATGATTTTATAAACTGCGATAAAATTTTCACACGAGCCTACATTGTCGAGAAAATTGACAAATTCTAAAAGAGAACAGTGTAGCTGTCGAACCATGCCAACTGCGCATCAGTATTCAAACGTACTGGAATATCGTAAATTGAAAACAGTTTGGAAAAGTTTCGTCGCCCGCCGCCCTGCCATTGCTATGTCCTGCGAGAGATCAGTGTACACTACATCACTTGCGATCCTGTGCGGCACCATTTTGAGTTGAAGGACTAACTGGAAACCGCCAGGTGAACACACCCGTAATTGGTAGTATTGTTTCTTCTCTATAAACGGTGCTTAAGCTCATTAGCAAGCGCTAATAAAACATGACACTGGATTTACAATACTGTTAATATATTTTATTTTATTACTTCACAACATGCTCAACCTTTTACCAGAATTGAAATATGCTTACTACATTTTCCACTATGTTTGATGACATGATCATGTACAAGGCCATGATTTACAAAACAGAATTCTATTTTAGAAAACGGAATTTGTTGCCAATTTTGTGAAAATGGAGAAAATGAATTTACCATTTTAGAAGTGGAATTTGTCGATTAGAAAGGGAAAATATTGGGCCCGACCCTATTGTTTTTTTGGGTCAGGGTCAGAGGGGTCATCTGGGTCACAAGGTCAAAATCTGAAAAACCTTGTAAACACAATAAGTCCAGAATTGTTGGTCTTATCAGGTTCATATTTTGTTTGTAGCTTTCTTAGGGGAACAGAAACCTATTGTTTTTTTGTCCAGGTCGAAGGTGATTCCTTGGTCAGAAATTAATTTGTGAAAGTGAATATTTCACCAATTTACTGTAACACGATAACGTCGACTCCACCCGATGATGGAGCCATACTTGGTCTGTTAGTTCCCCATGAGTACGTAACCCTATTGTTTTTGGGTCATGTCAAGTTCATTTGAGGTCACCAGCAGTCATAGTCGAAAATGCCTGAAATTTAGTGTGTACTTCCTTATCAAGTATAAGGAGCCCATTGTTGGTTGGGGAAAAATGGGGAATTTTTTCAGACGTGATGTCCCAGAATGAGCCTGGTGCAATCTCCCATTGTCTGTGTCTGGCTATAGTTGCCAGAAAGAGTAAAGAATCTCTAAGCCTTTTTGCTTTCTGGTTGATAGTACAGAGCTCTGTGTGGCCTGAATAGACGAAGCACCCCCGCTCCAATCGGGCACTCGGTTCACAAGTTACCAGGGGTCCAAACTTTGTTTGATACCTTTTTGTCTCGCCTAACTTCGTTCAATGAGAAACATAGTGTTCCACTTTGTTGTGTGCTGTCCTGTCGTTCTGTCCGTATGTGCGGTTCGATATCTCCTGAAACGTGAAAGCCATTCATGCTGGTACCTTTTTGCGGAGGTGCGCAGTGAAAAGTTGCCGATGTGCAGCCACTTTTCGTCCCGAAAGACCATACTCATTTTCATAAATTTGCATATTTAGGAAAATTGGCCCGGGAGCTTGTTGTCAAGATATCTCTTGATCGGTATATTCATTGGTGATGCCGTTCGGAGTATAAACAACTAAGGAAGAGTACACAAATTCATAGATTCCTGGCATGATATATGCTAATTGAAGTAGTCTAATTGGCATAATTTTCTTTCTTTCTGCGATATTTCTGAAGTTTTGTTGGATTTTGACGAAACTTGGTGGAGATGGTTTATCTATGGTCCCAATGAGTTTAAACAACAGTAGGAGAGTCCCAGAGGTCATTTAAAGTTACTAATTTGCATTTCTATTCGAATTTCATAATTTATGCTATGTTTAAAGTTGGTTGAATCCTCCTCATGAAGCTTTCTGAATATATTGGGCTGGACGGTTCACCATTGTGATATTATTGTTGAACCTGCATGTTTGTGACCTGGTCTGACCCATTTGACCTCTGTCGGGTGGTCAAAAGGTTGAGTTCTCGAATAAAGGTGCTTAGTTAAGGATTACGGGCAAAAAAATAGAAACGGTTATTTTTGGAGATGTGATAGACCTTCGTGTGCTATTATATGGAGCGACCAACTCCCCCTTCGATCAGACGCATACTTTAGTATTTACAAGGGGTCAAGTTTAATTTAATATCTTATTTCGAATAACATTGGGCGTGTTCATTGGAATGTCAATAGCTCCTAGGAGTCTGCATCACATGGAAGTAACCATTTTATAGAAACCGCCATGTCTTGAAGGTCACAAGGTCACTAGGGTCAAACTGATTTTAGTACTTTTTCCTATAAGCACTGGGCATGTTCATAGAAATGCATCTCATCTTGGTACCTTTTTCATAAAAGGTCACATCAATCCAGGTCATTAATGTCACATAAAGGCAAAAACTAGTTTTTTTTCGCCATACATGGAAACTAGATGTCTGCTGAGGTGGGGAGGTGCGCCACATTGTGTTCCCACCGTGTGACCCCATCTGTGTGGCCTTCGACCTCAATTTGACCTTTATATGTGTGGGCGAATCAAATTTTAGAGTGGCCATTTCGGACCCAGGGTACCTTCTGACGAAATGGACCATAATTTTTTTTTTGACCCCAGTGCCGCTGTGTGTAAAGAGATTCAGAGGTCAAGTTTCAGGATTGGAGAACAAAGTCACTAAATTAAGTGAGGGTACATAGCCTATTTCTGTAAATATATTGTTTCAGCTGTTACAGATTTACAGATACTGTAGGTGCTATGGTTTTGGTTCAGGCTCGTTAGCAAGATTACAGATGAACCGAGGGGCTATGGTTCCCTATTGTTTGGCACATAGATCGGGATAATGAAGTAGATGTACTGATTAGATTTTCAACGGCAAATATAGTAATTGAGTTTGTCCTAATTGCATAAATTATGCAAAATCCAAAAGTTCGTCAGATTTTTTTTCATTCCACCATCACCACTCATTTTTGTAAAGAAGCACTCCTGTGATTCTTCCTATCTCAAATTGTATTATTACATAGGTGGAGGACAACTGGAGGTCATTCATTGTGTCTATTACCGCATGTGTTTTTTCCCAATTTCAAAGTGTTTGATTTTCCTGAAGCAGCTTGATTGGTATGTCTACCTTAGTTTAGTCCCCAAAAATGTGAACATAACATTGGACTTGAGTCACTGGGGGTTATCATTTGTATAAATTGTTTCCATTCATGCAAGGTTCATGTTTGTTGAATTCCCATGAAATGTATTAGAGTGTGGTCCTGAATATTTAAATGAGCAATGGGTCATAGGAAGTTGAATATTGTGTTTAATTTGCATACTTTAGGCAATCTTAGTCACATTCCGCAAACGAATACGTCTTCACTCAAAGAGGGAGTCGACCTTGTCAATATCCAATCATACGAATTTTGAATTGATCACTGTTTAGTAGGGGTGTTAATGCTATAAGAAAACCAATCTTAAAGCAACACTTCAGGGATGTCATTCTAATTATTTTCATGCGTCCCTGAAACCGAGTCTGTCAGACGTGGTGTGGCTGCTTCTGAATGGCCCTTGTGAGCAGAGTCTGGCGAGAGCTCCAGGCGGCCTCCTCCGCACAACCCACCTCACGCCAATATTGTTGTACTATAATAGGTCAAATAATCGGCCAGTGCGCCCTGCCCGGCTCAAGCCGCTGGTATTAGAGCAATGTCAAACAGTTGGGGTCTATTCAGCGAGAACAGCCCGTTAGATACACGTAGCAAACAACGAATGATCCCTGGTTGTCATTAGCATCGGTCCAACTGTAAGCTATATACTGTGCTACATTATTTGACCGACTATCAAAGTGCGAAATGGAGTTTTGGATTCTCTATCACACTTATGTACATTCGTTTGATAACTTTTCTTTTCTGCTGTCACAGTTATGTATGAATTTAATGATGTGTTTGTGTCGTATTTCTACCCAATTTCATTCCCATATAAGTATACGCGACCGCCGAATTAGTCACATATGCGTCTATGTCGTATGATCGCTATATTCTGATGCCTACGCGACTTCCCTATTCCGGGTTTCTTACACTTTTTTCCTTCCATAATCCATGATTTTAACCCAGTTCCACTCCAGAAATGTGTTACCGCTACAGAAATCGCCCATAACTTGGAAACGGGAGGGATTTTCGACTCTTTTGTTGTTGAAGCGGATTCCTAAACCTAATTGAAGGATGCTCTTTCATCGGAACCACTTCAAGAAAAGGGTCGTAGCCTCGGCTCAGCCACAACCCATGGTACATTTCCGCGAAAAAGTATGTATACTAGCGGGCTAAGCCATTTTCTCGAAAGAGGACCGATGGAAAGATCCGCACCTTCAATTAATTTAGAATCCGCTATCGTGCCTAAAAAGTCGAACCCTTGCCGTTTTCGCGTTAGAGCGATTTCCTGTAGCGGTACACCATTTCTGCCAATAAAGTTTCGGAGCTGGCAGTCAATCTGACGCTATTTGTATGTTTTGTCATGTGCTAATGTCCTAAGCTGTGTGCGTTTTGAGAACGCATACTGTGTACGATCGCCGACACCATAGCCACCGCATAAGCCCACCACGGTCCGTGAGACTTTATGGCAGGTGACGACGGGTGTCCGCATATTGGGACGAATTTAAAAGGAAAGTACAAACAAACCTGGAGAACATCGTTTTTATCCACGTTGGGAAGAAGTGCATTTGACATTTTCCACTCATTTCTTGGAATTCCATGACTTTCAATTACTTTTAGAGCAATTTTTTCATGACTTTTTCAGGCGGCAAAAATGAAAAGCAAATTCCATGACTTTTCGGGTTTTCCATGACCGTAGAACCATTCTTTATAAAATCGAGCATAGCCAAACTAGGGTGAAATCACAGAATTTTGTCACAACGCCTATTTAATTGTATAGCCAGTGAGGTAGAATAGACAAAAGGAGCTCACTGTGCACGTAGCTCGAAAACAGGTGCAAAATACTTTGCAAATGTAGGCCACATTACCATATACTTCACTCTCATGGAAATGAAGTTGTATTGTACAAAAAACAGTTTCAATATCGATGACGGATATTGAGGCTGTAAGAAACGGAATCAGAGCGCCGATGCGAATACGGCAGGCAATTGAAGCTGAGAATGTGTTACCTGAATGCTGATCTACAACAAAATATAAGAATTCCTTCCCCGGAGACGCACCTTACACGTCAAGACCACTACTGTTGAACTTTTTGTACTAACATTAACCGAAGGCTCGTATAATTGTTGCTATACTACGATCAAGAAAGAATCGATCGACAGAGGTAAGTAGCTTTATTCCAATCACTCTTCGATGGCCTCTCGCTCCCTCCTCATGTTTTGCTCAGCCCTAATTACGTCATTCAGCAGAGATTTTACAATGTTTTCAAACTGTGAATAAGGCGAGTTACGTGTAACAGTATCTCGCGTAACTTGCTCGCAAGGCGGATGTGCTACTGGGATGACAATTCCATGCTACAGGCACTGTTCAGCCTTTGCCCGTGCCCAGGCTCGCCATAAAGTTACCGTAGTATTGTCCTCTGCGTGCAGAAAGGGTTGGGGGGGGGGCGCGCGTACAAAGTGAACTCCTCCGTCATGTGGGCCTACTTTTCAGACATCCTTAATTTTGAAAATGTTGGAGGAGAGAGGAATAGGCCTACTTGTACTTTCACTCAGTAGTCTAGCACATAGCACCCTGTGTGTTTCCACTGTGGTCTACATACGACTATTTCCAACGAAAGGAGTGGGCACCAACAACTACCCTTTCCCTTTCTTTAAAATGAATAGCATGGAGGGGGGGGGGGTTGGAAAAGAGAGAACCACTCCATACACTCTCGCAAATGAACAATAAATCATGTTCCATACACATATCAATGCATTGGCATTTGGAAATGTAGCCTAGTTAAGATAGCAAACCTTCCATGCTGAAAATTATTCGCCTTCTCGAAACTGATCCCCCCCCCCCCTCCGGCTTCCACAAATTGTCAATATAATTGTTTTTTCAGGGAGAATGATAAATTTTCAGGAAGAAGGAGAACTCCCCCCCCCCCCCCATCCCCTAAGGCAATTCGCCACTAATCCTACTCCAATTGCCATATATTTTCCAGCCTTTCCCAATATGTTGTCTATTTTGGTTTCAAAAAATTTTCCCTTTCCCTCAGCTCCCTACCGCCAGCCCTCCCTTTGTACCTCCAGTCTTTTGCAGTACTGTAGACATTATGACTAGGATACGCTAGTGCCCAGACAAGCGCGTTTTTCATGGCTCCGCCATCCACGTGATCGGATAAACTCCAAATACTAACAGATATGCTGCGTAAAAAGTAGTGCCATTTTCTAATTGTTTCCACGGTGCGGGCATGATGCATCTTATCCAGGAAAACCCCAATGTGCTCTCGCCAGCATGTATACCATCATTGTGCAACGCCGCGCGAGACGATATGTATGTCCTCAAAGCCTTTGTTTCGAAATCGACACTAAGGCAAACATGAGGGGTGTTGGAGGGGGCCGGGGGGGGGGGAAAGTATTGACGACTTGATTGTAATATCATTAATTTGTGGAAAGGGTCAACTCCAGCACCGTTGCCATTGTGTAAATGGATGATAGTAAACACTTGAAGCATTGCCTGGCCATAAAAAACGGTGGAACAGTTTACGAGGCATGTTTATATGAATGTTTTCGAATTGAGCGAATGAGTTTCTTGAGCGACACGGAATGCGAACGGAACAGCGTGCGGGCGGGTGAAGACACGCCTCCAGTAGCCCCTTGCGATGAAAGAATTACATACCAACCATTTTGTTTTAGCAACGACTATAGATAATTCTGATCGCTACGCGTAATTTTTTCTGTTCTTATTTACTTATTTAATCATCGCGAAAATGCAAGCCACAATTGGCGAAATCCCCCCGCGATAATTTCCTTGCCATGGGAGTATTAAGCGCAAGATGCACTTGTTGTACGCAATTTCTTGTACTTTGTTAGTCACCTCCTGCCTCATGTACGCGAGAGCTTTTGAAAATTTAGAGATCGTCATTTTCCATACGTGTTTACAAAATATGGTCAATATGACCTGATTATTACACAGAGTATCACTAGCCTACCATACTATCACGTTAGAACCCTTTTAGAAACCCACCAACCACTAGAATGGTCCGCCGAAATATTATTTTCCACTTGTTCCCAGTTGAACTTGCAACTCTCGATTTTCTCCTACTCCCTCCTTCCCTGAATCTCTCTCCTACAAGTCAAAACATGATTTTCTATCGCACCAGCCAGCCGCGTCATTGACTATTCCAATACATCACCCCAAATGATTGAAAAAAAAAGGAAACCCGAAAAGCTGAGTCGAACGTTCCATCCCGCTAGTTTTAAAGTCGTTGCAAACGTATGAGGCGCATAATATCAAGATATGGAAACATTCACCTCCGCCCGTGCCCACAAGTTTGCACGTGGCCCGGATAGACTGACTGCGGCCCGGATTTCCAGTTACTCTGTAACGCACTGTGTGCATACATGTGGTCTTCCATTTCAAGCTCACTGCTTTGTGTGCATGTGGAATTGAGAAAAGATAACAGGTGCATGAAAACACTCCAGGAAATCTAGTCACCTTTTTTGTCGGGCGATTTATTTCCGGTAGTCCTGTCGCATCAGATCATTCAGATTTATGGCAGGGACCGGAATATTTTTCAGAGAAGTAGAATAGCACATTACCAGAATCTTCATAGCTTGAGATAATTCTTTCTTGATCGTTAGGAAACGAAAATATCTACCTTTTGTTAATAGCAGTGGAGCCAAATGGTAAACTTGCTGAGCAGTTTGATTTTGAAATGTTTGATTTTGAAGGCATATTTTTGCTTATTATATCCCAAAACCTGTTCTATTTCGCTACTTACTTCATGAGATGCCTCCCGATGGTTAATGTTCTATTACCCCTGGTACATATCAATGTTTTTTTGTTTATTTCAGAGTTGTGAATACGTTACCAAGGCACCGCACTGCACCGTGGGGTCTTAAACCCCTACCCCTTACTTTTATGGAGTCTCCAGGCAAACATATTTTTTCCACGCGCACACTCTTCTCGTAACTGCCTTGGACCCTGCAAATTACTCCTAGACTGTGCTCCCCGCACCCCCATCCCCCGCCCCCCTCCCCCCCTACTACGCTGCTGCCCAAATCAACATGTATTGTATCGGGTTTCAAGACGTACAACCTACATTTCACTATAGGCATATTAATATAAAGAACAACTAGAAATGTCGGCGGGTAACCGCCAGACGTATATACCCCGCCATCCTCCTATTCAAGTATTTGGTGATCTGAAACCGACAATTTCTGAAGAAGACTTTTAGACTTGTGACCACAACGTGTACAGTATGGTCATTCTAAAATGCACATTGTTACTGTATGAGGCACCCCTACAGCCCCCGGACAAGGTGCGTCCTTAAAATAAGCACATTAATACAAGACTCAACCTTAAAAACCACATGACCAAAAAAACCCGCCAGAGGTCAAATTCCAGGTCAGAGTAACACACATGCAGCCAACATTAATCACAATGGTGAACGCATCCAGCCTTTCGCAGATATTCAAGTCTCCGATTAATAGCCAACAAACAGATTTTTGACACCCCTAAGTACCTTGAATCCTTAAATGCTCTGACAGTTTTTTATGAAACATGTTATCTCCATGTGATACAATTCCACTCCTAGGAGCATTTTGCAACCTGATGAACACACCCAGTGATATTGCCGAAAAGTACTAAAACAGTTTTTTGACCCCTAAGTGACCTTTAATGACCTTCAATGACTGGTGGTTTTTAATGAAAATGTTACCTCATGTGATGGCATCCACTCCTAGAATCTATTGCCTTCAATTGACATGCCAATGTTATGCAAAAATATAAAATTGAACTTTGACCCCTTGTAACTACCTAAGTAATGTCCGATCGGTGGCGGAGTTGTTTCTTCTCTCCAAAAAGCACACAAAGCCAATCACATATCCAGAAATAACCATTTCTATATTTTTTTGCCGTAACTCCTTGATAGCACATTTATTCAGATATTCGAACTTTCATCACCCACCTGACCACCCACGAGGTAATTCAGGTCAATGGTCACACACATGCAGGTCAACATTATATCATCAATGGTTGAACCATCCAGCCTTCAGATAGTCAATTCTCGATTATAGCCAAAAAACATTTTCGACGACCCTTAGTGACCCCAATGACCTTTAAGGAATAACAGTTTTTCTGAAATTGGTTACTCTCCATGTGAGACTCCACTCTAGGAGCATTTTTGCATTCTGATGACCACACCCAGTGCTAAATTGCCAGAAAAAGTACTAATCAGTTTTTTTTGACCCCTAAGTACCTTTAAACAAAATTTTTTTGTTTTTTTTTTTTTTTTTTTTTGGTTTTTTTTGTTTTTTTTTTTTTTTATAAACCTTCATGACTGCGGTTTTATGAAAATTGTTACAACTCCTGTGATGCATCACTCCTAGAACATATTTGCATTCCAATTAACATGTCCAATGTTATTGCTAAAAAGTATAAAATTGCACTTTGACCCCTTGTAACTGCCCAAGTATGCGTCCGTCGAACGGCGTTGTTTCCCTCATAAAGCACACAAAGCTCAATCACATCTCCAAAATAAGTTCTATTTTTTTTTTTTGCCCTAACTCCTTAATAAGCACATTTTATTCAAGATTCGACCTTTAACCACATGACCACCCGACAGAGGTTCAAATTCAGTCAGATGGTCACACACATGCAGTTCAACAATTATATCACAATGGTGAAACCTCCGGCCTGTCGCAATTTCAAAATTCTCCTATTTAGCCAAAAAACATACAGTTTTTTGAACCTAACTTAAGTGACCCGAATGAACCTTTAATGATATAACGTTTATGAAAATTTTACTCTCATGTGATACCTCCACTCTAGGAGCATTCCGCTTCTGATGACACACCCAGATGCTATGGCGAAAAAGTAACTAAAATCAGTTTTTGACCCCTAAGTGACCTTTAATGACCTCAATGACAGGCGGTTTTTATAAATGAACATTGTTACACATCTCCCTTTGGATGCATCCACTCCTAAAAGCTAATGCATTCCCAATGAACATTCAATGTTATGCGAAAAAGGTATAAAAATTAACTTTGACCCCTTATAACTGGCCAAGTAAGTGTTCCTAACCGATCGACGGGCCTTGTTTCCCTCCATAATCGCACGGAAGTTCATCACGAATATCCAAAAAATAACCAGTTTCTAGTTTTTTTTGTTTTTGCCCGTAACTCCTTAAATAAAATAAGCACATTTATTCAAGATTCTACCTTTTAACCACATGACCACCCGCCAGAGGTCAAATTCAGGTCAGATGTCACACACATGCAGGTCAACAATTATATCACAATGGTGAACACATCCGGCCTTCGCAAGATTCAATTCTCAGATTATACCAAAAACATTTTTTTATACCTAAAGTGACCCGAATGACCTTATGATAGGACATTTTTAAATGACAATTGTTACTCTCCATGGATACATCCACTCCTAGGAGCATTCCGCATTCTGATGAACCCAACCCATCGCTAAAAGTACTAAAATCATTTCTTGACCCCTACGTGACCATTTATGACCTTCAATGCCATGCGGTTTTTATGAAAATTTAACACACGCCAATGTAATGCATGCACTCCTAGACGCATATTGCGTTCCAATGATCATGTCCAAGGTTATTGCGAAAAAGGTATAAATTGAACTTGACCCTTGTAAACTGCCAAAGTAGTGTCCGCTCGAGCGGGAGTTTGTTCCTTTTCCCTCCATAAATCACCAATAGCTCTATCACATATCCAAAATAACCATTTTCTATTTTTTTTTTTGCCCGTAACTCCTTAAATAGCAACATTTAGTCAGTTCGACCTGAAACCAACATGACCACCCGACAGAGGTCAATTCTCACAGGTCACACAATGCAGGTCAAAATTTTATATCACAATGGTGAACATCGTTCTGCTCCTTCGCAGATATTCAATTCTCCATTATAGCCCAAAAACTTTTTGACCCTTAAGTTACCCGAATGACTTTAATGATATGACAGTTTTTTTTGTTTTATTACATGGTTACTCTCCAGTGATACTACATCCCCTCCTGGGAGCATTTTTACAAATTCTGATGACACACCAGTGCATCGCCGAAAAGTACTAAATCAGTTTTTTGACCCCCTAAGTGACCTCATGACCTCTCCATGACATGGCGGTTCTTAGAAAATTGTTACACGTCATGTGATTCATCACTCCTAGGGAGCATATTGCATCCAATGAACACGTCCAATTTTATTGCGAAAAAAGTAGTAACCTCATCATTTTTGACTGACCGGACACCTATATATGCAAATTAAGTCCCCAATTTACCCTCATGACCGTGATGCTAGTGAATCTTTATCAGACTGGTGTAGTCCTATTCACAAAGTTTCGCGTCAAAATCCCTGAAAGTTTGAGAAATAATTGCATTATTATGCTATTATCTAACGACTATGTAAATTACACACACATACTGAACCTTCAGTGATGTAACGCATGAATACATTTTCTGGACTGTTAGAGGTCTACTCACCAATTTCGTGAGAATCCACAAAGTTTATAAATTTGCCTACTTGCTAATTGGCAACGATTATGCAAATATCCTTCACGATGACCTTCATGACCCTCGGCCACATTATGTAAAATCCTCGGCACTGATCGTGTGGCCCATTCAGTTCACCAAGTTCAGGAAATCCAAGGATTTGAATTTCACTTTACATTATGCTATCATTAGGCTACTTGCCAAGAAATGCAAAATTGACCTCGGGATACTTGAAATTGTCCGCCATGTTTTTTGCTGCTCCAACAACTACCCACAACCACCCGTTTCGTGTACATCGGCACGAACTGTAAAATTTTGCGAAAAAAACCTGCAAAAAAGGCACCAAATATACGATATAGGCCATTTTCAAACTTATTCCGAGATTTTACTTTACTCTACTGACATGTACCAATTTGGGTCAATCGGATAAACTGTTAAAGAATGAGAACGCTAACCGCCTTAAAGTTTCCGCGGCGGCGGGACGGCGGGCTACACGGCCAAAACCATAATATCCCCGACACTTACAGTGTTTTGTCGGGGATATAAGTACCGTTATAATACCATTGAAGCAATAGGATACAGTTTCTAATCAGGTCCTTTAAACTCAAAATTGGTTCAGCTCGCCGGCGGAATATGAGTAAATCATATTTTGTCTCGCTGACCTATGTTGATAAGCCATATTGGTCACTCTTTGTTGGTGTGTGTGTCCGGTCTGCGGTCTTGTCTGTCCGTCTGCCGGATGTGCGGTTCGATAATATCTCCTGAACCGTGAAAGGCCATCATGCTGGGACCTTTGTGTGTAGGTGCGTGGTGAAGTTTCGAGTGGCATCACTCTCGGTCCCGACCCTCTACCTCCTCATTTGCATAAATTTGCATATTTATGAAAATTGCCCGGAAGCTTGGGTACAAGATATCTCTTGATCGTTAGACATGCTTGGTGATGCCGTTGTAGTATCTAACAACTATGAAGAGTCCACGAATCGATCCAGTCCTGGCTCAGGATATATGCTATTAAGTAGTCTAATTTGCATAATTTCTGCGATATTTTCGCAGTTTGGGGATTTTGATGTAACTTGGTGGAGATGTTTATCTATAGTCCCATGAATTGTTATACAGTAGGGACGAGGGCCCCAAGGTCATTAATGTTACTAATCTGCCCTTTCCTATCGAATCTGTCATAATTTATGCATATTTTAAGTTGGTTGAATCCTCATGAAACTGGTGAATATCTGTGAAGGCTGGAACTTCACCTTGTTGATATAATTGTTTGACCTGCATGTGTGAAACCTCTGACCTCAATTTGACCTTGTCTGGTGTCATGTGGTTAAAGGTGAGTCTTGAATGAATGTGCTGTATTTAGAGTTACGGGCTCAAAAAAATAACTGGTTCTTTTTTGGCTATGTGACCCTTTGTGGCTCTATGGAGGAGACCAACTCCACTCCCGGACCCCGCTTCGATCGGACACTTGTAGTGACAAGGGGTCAAAGTTTAATTTATAGCTTTTCGGCAATAACATTGGTCGTGATCATTGGAATGCAAATGCTCTAGGAGTGATGCATGACATGAGAGTACAATTTTCCATAAAAACCGCCATTTCATTGAAGGTCATCACAGGTCACGTAGGGGTCAAACTGATTTTTAGTAGCTTTTTGGCAATAGCACTGGCCTGTTCGTCAGAAAGCAAAATGCTCCTAGAGTGGATGTACACATGGAAGTTACAATTTTCATAAAACTGCATGTCATTAAAGGTAATTCGAAGTCACTTAGGGTCAAAAAACTGTTTTCTGTCCCTAATCGGAGATTTGAATGTCTGTGAAGGCTCGAAGGTTCACCATTGTGTCATAATTGTTGACCTGCATGTGTGTGACCTCTGACTCAATTGACCTCTGTCGGTGGTCATGTGGTTAAGTTGAGTCTTGAATAATGTGCTTATTTAAGGTTACGGGCAAAAAATCGGAACTGGTTATTTAAGGTATGTGATAGACCTTTGTGTGCTATCTGGATGAGACACCTCCCCGCGCTTTCGATCGGACACTCCCTGGTATTGGCCAGGAGGTCAAAGTTTTTAATTTAATAGCTTTTTCGCAATAACATTGGGCGTGTCAATTGGAATGCAATATGCTTCTAGGAGTGATGCATCACATGAGAGTAACATTTTCATAAAAACCGTCCAGTCATTGAAGGTCATCAAGGTCACGTAGGGTCAAAAACTGGATTTTAAGTACTTTTTTGGCATAGCACTGGGGCATTTCATCCAGATGCACAAGGCTTCTAGGAGTGGATGGAGCACTGGATAGTTTCCAATTTTCATAAAACTGCCATGTCCATTGAAGGTCCTCAAGTTACTTAGGGTCAAAACTGTTTTCTGGTTTATCGGAGAATTAATATCCGAATGCTGAGGTTCACCATTGTGATATATAATTGTTGACCTTGCATGTGTGTGACCTGAACCTCACTTGAACCCTGTCGGGTGGCATGTGGTTAAAGGTGAGTCTTGAATAAATGTGCATCTTTAAGGAGTTACGGGCAGGGAAAAAAAAAATGGTTTATTTTTGGATATTTGATAGAACTTTGTATGCTATAGGAGGACACCAACTCCCGCTTCGAATCGTACGCATACTTTGGTAGTCAAGGGGTCAAAGTTAATTTAATAGCTTGTTTTCGCATAACATTGGGGCCTGTTCATTGAATCAATATGGCTTCTCGGAGTGGGATGCTCACATGGAGATACAATTTTTATAAAAACAAAAACCCGCCATGTCCATGAAGGTCATTAACGGTCACATAGGGGTCAAAAACTGATTTTTGTCTCGCCTAACTTTGTTCAAGGAAAGGAGACTGAGTGGTCACTTTGTCAGTTACACTGCAGTAGCTCTGGTGTGTGAGATAACGGGGGGGGGGGAGTACTTCCCCTGGAGGCTGTATTAATGGAATCTATTACTGGGTGACACTGAGGTTACAGCAAACGTTCTTGATCGGACTCATTTTTTTTCTATAGACTGTGGTCTACCTTTAGTCTCGCCAAAATGTTAAACATTGAATCAGGTCATAGGGGTTATTCAGTGTTTATAAATTGCTTGATTCATGCCGATGTTTCAAGTTTGTTGCCGCCAATGAAATGTTATTAAGTGTGTTCACAAGTGTCTGGCGATAAGTGTAGTGAGAAAATGGGGGTCAACCGAAGTTTTATTATGTCCTAATTTTTTGATAATTAGCATCGTAGTCACATTCCACAACACTTACGTAGACATTGTCAATAATCAGTCCTTAACGGATTTTGAAATGGGTTCACTATAGTAGGGTGTTTCTGTCAAATTCTAATACCATAACCCAGAGTCTTAAAGCAACTCATTACATGCCTTGTAATTGTGTCGCATGGTGCTAATAGAGAAAAACTGACGCGTAACCAGGCTAGAACACTGGGGGCGTCGCCTTTTTTATGAATCGGGATAGACAGCATTAATAACGAAAACTGGAGTCATTAGGTTGAACGGGGAAAGGCGGTATAACGAGCCAAACCAAGTCATTATTTAGCCCGCCTAAATATACCATTATTACGGCACTGAAAACTTACGGGTAACACCATGACTTGCATTTGAATTTTTGGCGCAAATAGGCGATCATTTTTTTCGTCCGACCAATTTATAGGTGATAAAACAAGCAATGTACGCTTATGTGGCGTGGAACATAAGTCTGGTAGGTTGTATAATGACTTCTAGGTCGTTCGTTAGTTCCGTAAGATTCACGTATCAGAACGCGTAATTTCCATACAACTGATCCTCGTGGAAACTGGGGCCAAAATGTAGTACCGCGCCTTGAAGGTACATGCTGGGATTTTCCATCCGGGTTTTAGTTTTGCCCAGCACTGGCTGCTGGCTGCGCGTTGCCCGAGACAACGACCGGGCTCAGGCCACGTGTTCGAGCCGGATGACCGGAATACCACATGAGGCGTTCTATCTAGTGCGAGTGCTGTATATTTATTCTTCTTGAACAGAAAAAGTTTTGGAATAACGTTGTATCAAAATGACAATTGTTCATGTCAACATGATACAACGTGGGTGAGTGACATGGTTAGGAAGCTGCACTTGTTGAGTCTCCGTGAATAGCTTTGTTGGGGGGGGGGGGGGGGGGGGGGGGGGGGAAGAGACTAATGGGAAAGGAAGCTTCGCGACTGACGCTTCTTACGCAGTCTACGTCTTACCAGCCTCATTATATTTCAATCTTGAACCAACATGGATAGGTGGGATCATCTGCCTAAGGGGCGGGGGGTGGCGATGAATTAGACAACATTTTCTCTTTTACATTTTTCATATAGTAAGGTAAAGGTGATCGAACGAAAAACCAGTTGACAATGGCGTCAAATACTCATGAAACTAACTCTCTGCGTCGAGAAAAGAAGATAACTTCAAATGTAACTTGCAGGCCAAAGTATATTAAAAAGATAAAAAATCACCACACTATTTGTTCTGCAGCTCTGTGAAATCCAAAACAGATCGTCGTACTGGATCACTTGCCTTGTGCACCTTCACGACACAGTAATTCTGGATCGTTTCACGTTGATAGTAACTATTGTTGTAGCCATTGTGTGGGCTTTGGTCCTCGTCCCATGGCGATAAAAACGCGAATATTAACTTCTTGCACAATAGTAATGATCACAGCAGATCACGGAGTAGCATTATAGCCACAGCTCGGGACGAACAATAGCGAGGTGTGCCGAGGCTGGCAGCCGTGCTCGCGGGCGCCGCTATGATTGATGGCCCGGGAGTAGGCTATGCTTCGGCTGAGACGAATAGGAATTTAAGATAACGTCCTAAATTCCTTGTAATTGTTTGCATGGTGACTATTAGATGGAATCACTGATCCGCGCACCAGCGAAGACCTGGGCGTATCACCTGTAGGATATATTTCCCAACAGGACTACCAGGAAAACCGCGTATTTTCCCCTGTCCTCAACCCGGGTTGAATTTAGCCGGGGTTTAGTCATGGAGTCTTCAAACAGTTGCCTGCTCTGTGGATTGTATTTGCTGTGACAGTTTATATTTCTTTCAATCGCAACCTCGCTAAGTCTCTGCTGTCCCTGGTTGGGTGGGGGGGGGAGGAGGCATGGTTTACATGACAAGTCATTATGTTGTGAGGCAAGTTGAATCCTTGACCTCTCTACACAGGGTGGGTGGTATGCTCAGACATGTATCCACGCACTCTCTGAGACATATTGCCCTAGAGAATGTCACCTGTATCCTGCATGTTGTAATGTGAGACATTCACCATGCCCCAGGTGAGGAGGTTTCCATAGAACTTTTCTGTTTCAGGGTCATCAAAATCAGAGACACATGATGCTTGCTATAATGAACACCTGGTGCTTGCGGCTGCGACGAGACGTCTGGAGATGGTGCTGGTATCTTACTGGCATTCCTACAAACTCTACTCCAAAAATCTTACGGTAACCTGACCTTTCTGGACATTGTCATGTGTGTCCGGTTACTTTCAAGTGAACACCATTTCTCGCAGGGATTTGCCAATTGTGAACAAGCAAGATGATCGAGGGAGCCAAATTTGTACAATAATCTACCTTGCCCGCATTGATCTGATTCACAGAGTTAGATTATCTATACAGGTGATTTTTTTTTGTTTTGATGCATGGCCAAAACAGAGTTCCTGTCTCCAATCCTAAACACTAAATGATGCGGTCGTGACCCTCCTCCCCCTCCCTTGCACTGACCTGCTCTCCCACCCTCTACACCACCCGTGCCCTCTCACCCTGTTCTGTCCACCCTTTCTCTCCCCCTTCCGTATCTTTGGAGGTCACAGGCATGATTAGACAGGATGTACTCCACCTTGTGCAAGTTTCTTGTGCAGTGTCTAATGCAATTGATACCACAAAGCCTGCCAGAGGTGAGTCAACTCATATACTGCACAGAGAGATAGAGAAATAGAGAGAAGAGAGGCAAAGTAGAGGGGGAGGTGGGGGGGGGGGGTGGAATTCCATTTGTACAAATAACAATGTATTGTATGTATTTAGAAAGAGAATGTTAGTCACTTTGTTGTAGTGGTGTGTTTGTGTGTGTTGATTGCTTGCTGATCGTTAAGATTTTTCTTCCAAAACGTATTTCTCGGTGGTATTAGATTGGGGGAATACCATTAGATTTTGCATAGGAGTGATCAAACAACTCCGTGAACGTCTCAGATTGGATGATATTTTCACACACAGTGCGGCATAATGGAGGAACTCTTTTGTAATAGGAATCGTATGGTCATCCGAAGTCAGGAAAGGTCAATTAAGGGTTAAAACCAGGGGGGGGGGGGGGGGGGGGTTTAAGCTAATTTCAGTCAACTAGCGATGCGAACATTACCCTACCCACCGTCATGTCCTTTACTCGTGCATTGATGAGTAACCCTGACCCTTACATTGCCCATTGTTTACTTAGCCAACAAAATGAAAACAATGGAATACATGACATAACTCCCTCCCCGGGTTGTATGACATCATGGTTATTGCGCAATTTGGGATTCTCCAATTTCTCTGGCATAATGGACTAAATTTGGCCAATAACTCCATAGGGATATCGGATGTGAACAGTATTATCATCTCTACTATGTTCCTTTTGGCCCACATGAATTGTAGGGAAGGTCCATTACGAGGCATTGTTCAAATTGTAGGATAATATCAATTTGGCATATTTTGGTCTTAATGCTCCTGCATTATGAAGTGACCAGAGTTTGGACATAGTATTAAATGACTGCTGGGTGACCACATTTGACACCCAAAGGTCAGGTCGAAGTCCCCTCACAAACTAGACATCGCCCTGGCGGGAACCACCAACTGTACATCCCAACATTCGAGCAGTCAGTGGAGAGACAATTCAACTCATTTTATAACGGCCTTGAGATCATGATGGTGGGTCCGATTAGCTAAATGAAGTTGGTCCTAAATGATCGCCGTGGTCCCAAAACGCTGCAATCAGCAATAAAAAAATCTAAAATGGCCACAGGTGGGGTCCCATCGGGGCAAAAACAAAGTTGGGTCTCAAACCGTCGCTATGTTCCAACAATTGTGCAACCTGCAATGAGAAAGTTCCGTCAACAATCCCAATGGCCACCGTGTGAGGTCCATGATGCGGAATTAAGGTATATGAACTGACTAGATTTTCATCCTAATATGGTAAGTAAGTTGTCTACTTTGCATAATTATCAAAATTCAAAGGTGTCAATTTTTCACGAAATTGGTGAATATGATCTACCTTCATCCCAAAACTTTTAACAAATTCTGTGTCAGATGGAGGTCGTTCAACCTAATTGCTAGTCATCTCAAAATTGCTTGGATTTTTCAGACACCGATGGGTTGGTTTTACCTTGATTCCAAACATTTTATCATGGTTCAGGGTCACTGGTGGTCAAGTCAACGTGGCCTATGTGCAGAATTTATGTGCGTAATTTTTAAATTTGCGGATTTTTGTGAAATGGTGAATTGCCAAAATTTGCATAATTCAGGCAATGTTAGTCACACCGCACACACTTTTACCTCCTTTAGTATCATGTCCATTGCAGTTCTGTCAAATTGGAGTTAATCACTGTTGGTATGCTGTTTCGTTCAATGCTCAATATTTAAGCGACACATGATGCTTGTAATTGTTTTCAGGTGCTAATAGAACACTGAAAGTACACACGATCGCGGCAAACCAGACGCGACACTGGGGGGCGATTGTCCTCGTTTAGTATTTCAATCTTTATTTTGGTTTGGCTCAATTGCATTCCATGAAGGCCTTGTATTCAATGTTTATCAAGGTCGGGGGGCTGTTTTTTGGAGTCGAAAACACAATCTATTTCAGGTATCAGCTTACTACCCCATATGGGCAATGCACCCCACCCCCACACCATGGAACATGAACATTTGACATAACACAAAAGTCCCCCGGGTTGGCAGCCCCCCCTCCCCCCCCCCCCGGCGGCCCTTCTCATTTGCCAGATGTTTCGTCTACCATTGAGCATCTGGCGCAGAAATTCTTCAGGTACTTCAACCCTTAAAAATTTTAGTCCTTACGACTCTAATCATCGTTCTATCATTTGGCTCAAGCTGTCTACAGTTGATTTTTACCTATTCCATACGAGTGTCATTGCGGATTAATTTCATCTCGTTTTTGGGGGAACTTTATTACTTTTGTGTTATTGCTAGATGTTCAATGGCGCGGGGGGTGTAAGTATTCATACTTGCAGATTCACAACCAGTGTAAGTTTTTGTTATTTTAAACTGGGATTTCGTGTGAAAAATGGGTACAAGTAGTAATGCCGATGAACAACATATCAAATTCTGGTGGGCGAATATTAGCCCACAAAGTATTGATTATTTGATTTTTCCTGGCTTGCTCCCATTGAACTGCTAAAACACGAAGGCCTCTAGAGTTTCGCATGTGGGCATACCTCCGACGAGACCCTGTATACATATTTGCAGTCTAAAACGTGCTTCGATCATAGAACTCTTTCCTTGAAGTTAGCTACGTCGAATAAAGATTAATCACAATCCTATCTCGCGATTGGTATCATCCTATTGGAGCCTAAAGCATTGGTTTTGTAATTAATGTGGGAGAGGGAGCTCCAAATTTACCCATTAGCTAGTGAGTGCTGCATTGAGAAAGCTGGGGAACCACTGGCCATACTGACTGATTAAAACATCAACAACTGATTGGGATCGCCTTGTAAGGAGACCCGAGTTGCCTGGCAACTGCACAGACTGTCGGCTAGGACTTAGGAGCTCTCACTGTCCGGAGTACCTAGCGTTGCTTCTCAGAGGCACATGACTGGTTTTGGGTACGAGCTATCATTTGTTTTACTTGACCGCAAGTATGCCTCCAGCGGCACATACTGGCTTTTTTCTAGTTAGGAGCTTCATCAATTGGGTAGAGCCACCATTGCTTAGCTGATTTGATTTGTTCATTGTTGTCCTTGCAGAGCTAGGACATGAGCTCCCCCTCCTGGATGCAGTATGCCACTGGGTATACTCTTCCACTCTTCCTGGACAAGGACACTGCCCCAGCTGTGGAAGGCAAGTTCACAACCTACGCTGAGGAGCATGGCATAAGGTTAGAATCTACTGCATTTCGTAGATAAATAATGATCATACATGGCTATCCAACCTAAATGGTAAATCATTCTGATTACCTTTTCACATTTATATTCTCCTTTTAGTTTTCTCGTTTATGTACCTTCCGGGTATCTTTGTGAGGTAACTTTATATTAGCACTGATGTGTAAGTGGCTGGACCCAACCGACACAATTAATATGGCATAACTGTTCAGTGTGCCAGGTATAACGGCAAGGAGTTTGTGCACTATATGTGCGGGGTGTGAAAGTTATCAGTGAGCAGGCGCTGAAAATACTTAAAAATTATTATCATTATGTGGAAGTAGACCACATCATTTCCAGGTCCTGTTGCCTAGATATAAGAGCCCTACATCTGATCTGGATCTGGTAGTTGCACAACATTCCACTGACCAGACACTCAACATTGAGAGTCAAATCTGGTTTACTGTTTGGGTCTGAATTGGATGAAGCTCCTCATTCATTTAAACTCATTATGAGTTTTTGCTGCTAGCAACCCTGAGATGGAAACGCTTCCAATCAGTATGGTAGCCAGAATAGAATGTGTTGATTAACTAACTTGTACAACATGGCTGAATAATCTTTTGGGTCCTCATTCCCACACGTTTGTTCCTGTAAGGTAGTTCAAGAGAGGTATGTCACAGATGGTTTAACCATTTATGCACCATTGCACAGACGGCTTCGTCCTTTTTTTCTAGTTTCAAGTGACTCAGTTCTTTCAAGATTTCTAGTAACAGTTCCATTCTCTCACAGTATTCTGACTTGGCAATCCCTTACAGTTTGCCTGATGTTAATTATGTCCGAGCATTAACGCTCTTTTGATGGCCAGGGATCCCATGACATAGAGAGGCATAATGAACTATTGGTTTTACCAAAGTATTAAAAGCCAATAGTTTTAATTAACTATTAACCAGTTTTTTAACTCCTATTACAGTTCCAAGATTGCCTTGATTAACACCAATCACACCTGGGCTTTTCAACAATTTTATGGGTTATTTTCCCATTTCTCCACATATCCTATGCTGGCGGGATGTTAGCATGCCGGTCAATTCCAGGCCTTGTGGCTCTGCCGTTGAGCCTCCAATCAGGCAGGTATTCATCAATCACCACTTGGCTTGCGACCATGAGGCATTTCAGCGCCAGATTTATCTGCTTAGGAAGCTCACCTCTCGTGCCATTCCAGAACGGAGGCCTCCGATTCTACCTTGCATCTTTGTCCATAGATACGGTGGTATACAAATAAGTCATCCTCTTGTTTACTTGCCCATAAAATTGTAAGTAATTGTTCCAATGTCACTAACCTGGCCCTGAGACCCTGAATTTGTTTCAGTAGGGTTCTTGAGAGAACAACGGGGTATCTGAAAAAATGAGCCAAAAAAGGTTGTGAACAAGGTATTGAACGAATATGTGAATAATACAATTTTCAGCTACAACCCCGCATGTTTTGGTGAGCTTATTGTATCCGCATTCTATCAGTCTGTCTGTCCATCCATCTCGCCCCCGCGCCCTCCCTCCCTCCCCAACATGTGTGTTGGATCTTGGTGACCTACATGGTCACAGTGATCACTGAGTGAAGGTAATTTGGAGTGTTCTGAAGTGGAAGTCAAGATCAGCCTGTGATCAATTTCGGCGATTAATGGCACAATGAACTTTCCTATTACCATGCTGAACTTTTGGTCGGCTCAATCTCTCTTGTGAAACTACAAATTTCCCCGCACAGTCACTTCATCAGTGGAAGCTGTGGAATTGCAATCTTGAGTGTCACTGGGATAGTTTCTCGGTGGCCGGCTTCCACTGGAAGCATGGACACTACGGCCACAAGGATTCCTCTGATTTTATGATCACTAGCACTTCCTAGCCACCGGGCCGTCGCCGTCAAGAACAAGTCTGGGATACCGTCCCTTCACTTGGGATAGCCACAAGCTTGCCCATGCTGCCGGACATGAAAACCATCCAGGAGATGTGATGGTGGCTTCCTGGACTGGTCCGACAACCCTTAATTGGGATGAGATTCTGCAGAAGGGAGACAGTGAACAGCCCTCCAGAGGCAAGCTGGCCCGAATAAGTAAAATAGGGAAAAACAAAACAAGGAGACAAAACAAAAAAGGGAGAAATTCCTCAGCTTTGATCAGTGGCTGTCGGCTTTGGAGTTTTCCTCACTCCTGTCACCGCCTGGAATGCCTACAAAGAGTATAAAAAAACAGAGAAAGTCAAAGGCTTTTGTGATTCTTGAACTGTGATCCGTGATTCCTTCACTGTTTTGTATTTGTTTTCAATAGACCGAAAAGACTAGTTTACCTCTAGGCAAAACCATATTTTTTGAGCAATTCTACTTAAGTACTGTTTATGCACCTGTGGGTGCTACAGGCCAACCCTTTTTTGTCCGTCTCGCCTGAATGAAATTCAGGAGGAGACTTAGTGGTTCCTATGGCGTGTGCGTGGGTATGTGGTGTGTGTGTCACACTTTCTCGAGCAAGGATATCCTTTCGAACAGCAAGTGCAATTGCGAAAAAAAACTGCAGGGTAGCTTCGGGTGGGTGACACGATCTTAATTCGATTTTGGCACCAGTCCCCTAATTAAAGTAAGGTTCCATTTTTTTTTATACAACGTCACGTCATCCAGGAGGTCATTAAAGGTCAATTTTGAGGTCAAAAACTAGGTTTTTTGGCCAATAACATTGGAACCAAATGCCTTGCCGAGGTTGGGAAGTTCGCCATTGTGATCCAATCAGTGACCTCCATCTGTGTGACGTTTGACCGCATGTGACTTTGACCTCACTTTGACCTTTACCATATTTTTGTGGCCAATTTCAGATCTCAATGGTACCTTCTGATCGAACTAGATGACCATACTTTGACCCCATGTTGACCTTTGTGGTTGAAGAGATATCGAAGGTCAAAGTTTTTCATTTGAAATTGATTGCAGTTAGGATGTTCATAGTGAGTGTCATGGTGATTTCAGAATCAGCAGTCAAACTACTCTGATACTAAGGTCAAAGTCGATGGCTGTGCTATTTAGAGTTACAAGGGCAAAGAAAATTAAAAACTGTCAATTTTTTTTGTCTTGTCTCTCCTGAACTTTTTCAAGGAGAGACTAGTGGTCACTTTGTTGTGTGTGTGTGTCTGTCTGTCTGTCTGGCTGTCCGTCCGTCAGGCCGTCCGTCGTCCTCTGTCCTCTGTCTGTGTGTGTGCGGTTCGATATCTCCTAACCTGAAAGCCATCTTGCTGGGACTTTTTTGTGAAGGTGCGCGGTGAAGATTTGCTGATGTGCATCCACGTTTCGTCCCAAAATGCATAAACGTGCATATTTAATGAAAATTGGCCCGGAAGGCTTGTTACAAGATATCTCTTGATCGGTAGATGCATTAGTGATGCCTGTTTCGCAGTCTATAACCACTATGAAGATTACCCAAACTGTTAATTCCTGGCATGATCTATGCTAATTAAGTAGTAATTTGCATACTTTCTGCGATATTTTGAAGTTCTTGGATTTTGACGAAACTCTGGGGAGACGGTTTATCTCTATTCCCAATTAATTTTACAGTAGGGACAGTGAACCAAGTCATTTAAATTTTACTATTCCGTCATTTACCAGTCTAATTTCCTATCATTTATGCATATTTTAAATTTGTTGAATCCTCAAAAACTTGTGGTAGTGGACACCTTTATCCTGAAATTTGACAACATGTAAAGGTCACTTAAGGTCATTTAATGTGAATAATTTTGCATAAATTACCACACATTTTTTTCGAAGTTTTGTGAAATGGGCCATAACAATTGAATGAGTGCAGTTCGGTCTTCTCGTAGACGATTTGGGGTAATTTTTTGGTTCAGTGGATCAAACAACATTTAAAGACAAGGTCAAAAGGTCAAAGGTCAAGTTTTCATTCAGAAAGTTGCTTATTTTAGGAGTTACAGGCCAAGGAAATAAAAACCATCAATTTTGGGATATGTGATAGAGCCTCTGTGGGCTACAGAGACTAAACTAACTCCCGCTCGATCCGACACCTGGTCTTCAAGTTACAATTAGGGGCCAAAGGTCGATTTCGATACCTTTTGGGCAATATCATAGGGCGTGTGTATCTGATTACATAATATTTTTGGGCTGGTGCATCACATCTAGGCAAGCTTTTTTTTTCTTTTTTGTTCACAGAGGACTCTCTGCAGTCACATCGTGTGTTGTGTGGTATGTGTGTTGCGTGTGGTGTGGTAGGTGTGTGTGTGTGTGAACGCCCCGCGTGAACACGATAACTTGCTCAGTTGAGTAGGTCAGGCTCATACTTGGTAGTGTGGTTCCCATGATGATACTGAACCCTGTTGTTTTGGGGGGGGGGTCATGTCCAGAGGTCATCTTAGGTCACCCAAGGTCAACAGGCTGAAAACTTGTCAACACAATAATTCCAAAACGCTTGGTCCGATCAATTTGAAATCGGTGTACCGCTTTTTTTTGGGATACCTGGAACCCTATGTTTTGTGGTTCAGGTCGGAGGTGATTTTGGTCGAAAGTAAAAATTTGGAAAATTGATATTTTGACAATTTTGGCTTGTAAACACGATACCCAACCCCAACCTCATCTTGATGGATGAAGCTCATACTGGTATGTGTGTTCCCGCATGATGAGTACAATTAACCCTATTGTTTTGGGGTCAGGTCATAGGTCCTCTGAGGTTTGCAGAGTTTCAAGTCTGAAAACCTTGAAATTTAGTGTGTAGCTTCCGACCAAGGGTACAGGAACCCTATTAGTTGGTTGTGAAAGATAGGGATATTGTCAGACGTTTGTTGCCCATGATGAACTGGTACAATCTCCTTTGTCAGTGGTGTCTGGCTGTAGGTTGACAGGACAGTCAAGAAATCACCTAGCCTTTTGGCTTTCTGGTTCTAAAACCGTCATGTCATCAAAGGGTCATTGAAGGGCACTCATGGACCAAAACTGCCAAATAATCATTTCCTGCAAACAGCCTCTTAGTGACTGTGTTGTATATGGCTGGGAATGGATACATGCCGCATCTTAGTCAAGGGTAACATTTTTCATAAAAACCGTAATGCATTAGGTTAGTTTAGTGATTAAGGGGTCAGGACGGACATACCTCATAATCGACCCCGAACCCACAACATCTCAGGAACGAAAAAAATGAACCAAAACCGGAACTCTAAATAAGTCACCCGTAAAAGAGGTCATTCCAGGTCACTTATGAACCAACTAAATGAATGCAAATATAACATTTCCTGCAACAGCCAGCCTCTAAAGACTGTATGTGATATGGCTGTTTTCGAGACAAGGGTGCCATTTATGAGGGGAATATTTCATAAACTGTTATGTTATCAAGCCATTCGTTATCCGAATCCCTAAGTTTGGGAGTATTAAATGAGTAAATACCCCTACAAAACTCCACCTTCTTTTTTAATTAAATATTACCCTCTCATCAGCTCCTCTTTAAAAGAATGGGATAGTCTAGCTCAGCATCACTATTAATATAAGCCAAACTATATCAATTTAAATTTTTACTTTACTTATTTCAACTTTCAACACAATTCAACTTTCAACCCCTCCGGTATGGGTATTTCCAGTCATCTTAACTAGTATTCTCCCCTACCTGTAACAGACAGATTTCATATTGTCTTATTCAATCAAACTTCATGGGCCCACCTGTTGACAAAATGTAGAGGAAACTGGGTTCACAATTGATGAGCGTCTGAGTTCAGGGAATTCCCCTTATATCAACTTTATTATAGTCATAGCTCAGCCTCACAGCGATGGCCTAACTGTCCGCACATAGCCAGCAGCCCGAGGATGTCACTTAACCTGCAGGAGAGGAACCTAATTAGAGTAGATGGCTTATTCCACTCTAGCAAGGGGATGGCGCAAGTATCGTGAGAGTGGTGGGTGTGAAGGAGTTACTGGCATAGTAGATGTATAGATAAAGGGCAATATACTCTTGATGATTATAGGAAAACTTTTATTAGATTTAGACCAATATCCACTGTGGAGTTACTGTTGGGCTGGGTCGTTTACAATTGTTTAGACAATACAGTCATCTGAAGGGAACTGTTAACTCATTAATTATTGGTTAATGATGGAAGGTACAGGGGTACAGTTAGGTAGGATCATGCTAACGACCCACAGTCTGTTGTTAAGTTTGCTATGTTCCAAGGGGGGTAGTCAATGAGGCGATGAATGTTTAAAGATTTAAGAGGTATTGGGATCCATTACACTTACACATATACGCGACACTTTGCTATTGCTGCTATTCATTTGTTTCATTCCTTTCCATTTTTCTATGTAAATGTTTATTATGATTTTCTTACATTATTATTTACATAGACTGGGGGACCTGGAGGTCCCTTCCGTGTTCCTGTTTGCATGGCTCATTCCAATTTCAAAGTTCGTTGATTTTCATGAACCTTCTTTTTCTTGAGATATTGGAGGATATTTGAGTGAGAAAAATGGGTCCATTGGATTTCTCCGTTTGGCTATTGTGTCTATTCCATATTTAGTCCATTTCCACAAAACTTGACTCCTTTAGGCAGACTTGTCACTAGTTCAGATTTCTAAATTTGAAATAGGGCACTGAGTAGTAGGCTGTTTCGGTTAGATGCGAAGCCGAACTTGAAGGCAACTATGGAATGTTCCTTGTACGTTTGTGGGCATGGTGACTAAAAGAAGAAATACTAATAGCGCAACCAGCGAGACACTGGGCGATCGTCTTGTCTTTTCAGGACAAGGGTTTCACCATCTAGGGTTCCTTCTTATAAAAACGGTCAACAGTCATCCCGGTCATTATAGGTAATTTGAAGGTCAAAAACTACTTTTTTTGGCCATAACATGGGAACCAAATGTCTGCCGAGGTTGGGGTGCGCCATTTTGATCCACTCGTTGACCTCCATCTGTGTGACCATTGCCTAAATTTGACCTTCACCATATTTTTGGGCTGAATCAATTTTTGTTCCATTTTTTTCGGATCTCAAAGGTCCCTCTGATCGAAATGGACCAAATTTGACCCCATGTGACATTCGTGTGTGAAGATATCAGAGTTTAAAGTTTCTCATTCGAAATTAAGTGCAGTTAGGATGGTTCATAGGATTTGTCATGGTGATTTTTTAGAATCAGCGGTTCAACTCCCCCGATAATGAGGTCAAAAGGTCAAATGTTGATGCTCGTAAGACTGCGTGTATCTCATCGAAGTAACAGTTCCATAAAAAAAAACTCTCATGTCATCAAAGGTCATTCAGGTCACTCATGATACAGAACTAATTTTTTTTGTAACACCTTACAACAGTGACATCGCTTGGCATTGTTGAAATTTCAGGACGGAGTGTACATCATGGAGGAGAACATTTTTTCATGAAACTTTCATGTCATCAAAGTCATCAAGGTCACTTATGGGCAACAACTGGCCACATAGTATTGCCTCCTGCAGCACTTCCAGTGCCATTTCCCGAGGTTGTTTATATTAGATTTCAGGACAGGGTGTATCTATCTCATCTAGGGTAACCTTTCTCATAAAAAGGGGTCACATCATCCCAAGTCATTAAAGGTCATTAAAGGTCAAAACTTAGTTTCTCGCCATAATCAATGAACAATGTCTGCCGAGGTGGGGAGGTTCGCTGTTGTGATCCTTGTTTCCCACATCTGTTGACCTTGACCTCAATTTGACCTTTACTCTTTTTGGCCGAATCAATTTTAGTGCCATTTCCGACCTCAAGGTCCTTCGATCGAAATGGACTATAAATTTGACCCCATGGGACCTCTGTGTGTGAAGATAACGAGGTCAAATGTTCAGAGTGGCATCGGGATTAGGTGAACACGATCTGATTAGATTGGGGACAAAAGTCCTAATTCAGTAAGGTAATTAGCCTATTTTATGTTATCCTCTTTTTCAGTCTTGTTTGCAAGATTACGATGCAACGTAGGTGCTATGGGTGACTTGGTTTGGCACAAAAAAAATAGATGAGGGATATGAAGTAGATGTACTGATAGATTTTCACATCATGCGTCAATATGGTAATTGTCATCTAAGTTTGCATAATTTTCAAAAGTTTTTCTCAAAACTTGGTTAATTGGTCTAACCTGCATCCCAAAACTTTACAAGATTCAGGGTCAATGGAGGTCATTCAACATACCTAATTTGCATAATTTATGCCAAAACTTTCGGTTGCTTGATTTTCATGGAACTTGTGGTCATGATGGTTTACCTTGAGTTCACATTTTTTTATCATAGATTCATTCACGGTCTAGATTTGATTTATCCATAATGTTAAACTTTGCTGGATTTTCGTGAACTTGGGTCAATTCCCTAAATTGGCAGAATGGAAGGTGGGGGGAGAGCATTTTCAGTCACACTTCCACAACGTTTACTCCTTCAATAGACTTGTCATACTTATTCCTTTCAAATTTGAATTTGGTCACTTGTGTATGGGTGTTTTTCTGTTGAATGCTAATACTGAAATTTTCAAGCGACACATGTAATGCTTGCGGAATTTTGCAGTTGACTAATCGAAGTAAACACTGATCCGCGCAACCAGGCGAGAACTGGGGCGATGCGCCTTGGTTGAAGTGAAAATGCCGTCTCACTTTTTGAAGGCGTTGGTACAGGTAGTACTTGAGCCCCAAGGTATGCTACGTTATTGCATAGTAGGGTTTTTTCGTCGGTACGTATAACCTATATTTTTTTGGAAGAAAACATCAAAAAAATACTATTTTACGGTGGCAGGGTAGGCAGGGACCCTAGATTGTCATGTTGACCTATGAACCGTGAAGCTATCATGCGGAAAACCCTTTTTGTGGATGTATGGTGAAGAGTTGTTCGATGTGGCATCCACTGTTGTCCCCAAAATCATAACGCATCGCTAAATTGCATATTTACTGAAAATTGGCCAAGCAGCTTGTGTACAATACAGTATATCTCTTGATCGGTAATGCTGGTGAGGGCAGTTCAGCATATCAGCAGATATACTAACTATAAGTGTAGATGACTGATTAGGTATCCCATTATAGGTGCTAATTAAGTCGTCTAATTTGTATAATTTATGTGATTTTAGCTTTCAAACATCCTCTGCTTGTTAGCTATTGTGATCCGACAGTCCTGCTATCTATCTATCCATCTTATCAGCTCTACTTTCCCCTGTGTGTCCCCAATTGAATCCCCTATTGTCCTTTTGGCTGCCCATTTTCACTCTTTGATTGATGTTAACAAAACTTGGAGAATGATCCTGACCTCTAGATGTCGAACCTGTGAAGGTCAAGTCGAAGGTCATTGAAGCATCACTATTGGAATTTTTGTTTAAAAATTAAAAATGTTCTTGTACAAAAAGCAATTAGATTGTCTTTACTCAGTCATATGTTTGCCTTGGTAGTGTTTCTTTTCAATTCTACACATGTTTTTGATGGAACGTCATCTAATGCTAAGAGTTAAAACAGTAAACATCTGGTGAAAAGAATATTATAGGCCCTCAAGTCAGACTTTGGATGGATGTGGACCGACTTGAACAATGTGCATTGACCCCTCTGGTACAACTTTGACTTGTGAAGGTCAAATTCCATCCAAGGTCCATTAAAGAGGAATAAGGGACAATTTTGTTTATATCTAGAAATCAATTTTCCTCCTATGAAGAGATGATGGTTCCCAAATTACATTCTAATGTTTTCTCGAATAGTGCTTCTTCATAGCATGTTCACAAAATTTACAATGTCCTGTTTTCTGAGGTAGTTAAGTTCATTTATGAAAGTGGACATTTGATATTTCCCATAGCCTCTCATTTCTCCCATAATGCACTCGAAGATATGACCTCGCAGTCTAGTTTTTACTGGTAGATATAATTGTCCGACATAACGCTCATCAACTGAAATGCCAATTCCATGGACGGACCGAGGGATTCGCCGTATGCACCGAGAAGGGCTAAGAAGGGCATTCATTAGTAAGATGCCTTTCCCATAGTAAGCAGTGAATATGGACTTTGATCAATATTTGATATATGGATATATTTTAGAGATGAAAACTTGATCTTTCGATCGCGATCGTGGACACTTGGAAATCAAGGTTGTGGAGCATACGTTCGCAGCGAAGGCTTGAGGCACAGGGGGCGTAGCGTTGACCGTATACCAACTGTAGCGCCTAGCCTATCAGCAGTATAGCATTAATACTAGCCTATCGATAGTCCGATAGGATAGAAGGTCAACACTACGAATCGGAACCGCCAGGGTTTGGAGAGGGTGAGTATTGGAACGGTTCGAATTTTCGCACAATCCTTTGCATACTCATATATTTGTGTCCAGAAATCGTTACACTGTTCAGTACATGGAAAGAAACACTATTTTTTGTTTACAATGGGATCAAGAAGTTCATGATCCTGCAGAACTGGTGCAATGTAACATTCTATTTAACCATGTGAATTGGGACCATTCACTGTGAAATAACGTTAAATCTGCATCTGAACATTTGATGAAATCATCAGATAATGAAAGCAGGCTGTAGATGGTTGATACCACACATTTCACAAAGATGAATCATGTTATTGAGAGGTGTCTTCAGATATTCACTTTCTGATCTAGGCTAAAGTGTGGTCACCGTACAAAATCATAGCAAGATAGGCCTAAGTAGCTTAGCCTATGCTTGCTACTTTGTGGGAAATAATAGAGCCCGTTTGGAAATTACCATTTTTTGTTTGTCTTATTCCATTCACCAAGTACAATTGCTGAAAGAACATTCACAATCACTACTTCACTTCAGCCCACTCGACCACCCCTCTCCACCTATTGGGGGCACAAAAAATGTGTTGCCGTTGAAGATTTTCCCTTGGCGACAGTCACAACTTGGGATGGAGCAGGAATGGGTATGGCATGGGGTAGCAATTATCCCGTTGTCATGTACCCACCTGTTTACAGTGTACACAACTTGTGTAGCAGTAGTTTTCAATGACTCCATTGGAGAGTCAGGGAGACAACTTGGGCCAAGAGAGAGGCTGTTGAGATTGGTCTTAGGGGTGGGTCGGCATATGAGTGGGGTTTACGGTAGGTTTAGATGTTTATAACAACAAGATTTTGTGATGACACTGGTTCTGCAAGGAATCCTGACCTACTCCTAGGCCCCGATCCCTGACAACTGTGTAAACCCTAAATCTAATCATCCAAGTCACAGGGTATACTTACAATAATGCAAATCATGCGTTTTTTTTCGCCTAACTACAAACTTTCTTTCTATCAGAATTTGCTCTTAAACGGTTAGAAACCTTTTTTCATTTTTGAGGATTTTTCGTATGTATTATCAGGGTTGGGTGACACGATGCTAGTTCTTGTGCGCAAAACTCGCTATAAAGGCGGGTGATTGGCCTATTTTAATAATATTCATTGTTTTAGCTCGTTATCAAGATTACAAATGAACCGTAGGCTTCTTGGGGTGACTTGGTTTGGCAATAGGTGAAGGATATGAGGTCGTGAACTGATGAGATTTACAGCATAAATATGCTAATTAGTTGTCTAATTTGCATCATATTTTATGTGAAATATCACGGTTTGTAGATTTTCCGAAACTTGACAGTTGAATATGGTCTAAATCCAGTCCCGCAATTACTTAACAGAGATTCAGGTTCAATGGAGTCATTCAATGTGTCAATTCGTAATTATATGCAAGACATGATGTTGGTTGATTTTAACTGACCTGGTGGGTATGGTTTCCTTCACTTTCAGTTCCAATTTTTCATCACTGGATTCCGAGGTCACTGGAGTTCATTCACTACTGTCTACTTTGCATATTCATGCGTAATGTCTAAAGTTTGCCCGATTCCCATGAACTTTCGTATGTGGTGACTTATCCTTTTCACTTTTCCCTTCCAACTTCTTAAATGAGGCTGGAAGTTCTTCAGTTAGTCCCCTATTTTGTCATAGTTTCACATTCCAAATTTCCAAATTTTTGTTGTAGATTTTTTATGAAGCTTGATACGCGTATGGTCTAACCTTTAGTCCCAATGTTTTTTTACTTGACTTGAGTCACTGGGGTGTTATTCAGCGTGTGTATAATTTGCTCATTTCATTCATGCAAATGTTCAAGTTGGTTGAAATGTGTAGAGTGTGGTCCACCATTGGGTCCTGAGATATTTTGAAATGAGAAACATGGGTCAATGAAAGTGGAATATTGTGTCTAATTTTGGCATAAGTCAGACAATTTCAGCAGTTCATTCTATTTCCACTACCTATACTCCGTCCGTAGACATGGTCAACCAGTTCCTATGAATTTGAAATTGTTCACTGGTTATTAACCTGTTCCTGTTTTAAATGATAATACAAAAATCTGGAGGCAAGCCATGAAGTGCCGTTAATTGTGTCATTATGCAACAGGAACGCAGGCGGGTCACTGGGGTGCCACCGTGTAACTCTTTAAAACATCTTTCTGACTAAGTAAAGTTTACAGGGAAATAATACAGAATGTCTAAATTCCCAAAGAAGCTGGAGGGACGAACAATATGTTGATTTAAAATTTTACTAGCCTAATTTAAGCCTGCTTGAGGCTAAAGACCGTTGGGGCTAAATGATAAACTGGTAAAGGTAAACTAAGTAGTCAGTAAGTTTTATCCTCATGACTGACGTGTGTTTCAGTGGGTTCCCACACTTCCACATAAACATACATGTTTACATGGGGGGGGGGGGGGGAAGTATTCAGTCCTCTGTCTAGGACTAGTGCATAGGCCTCAGACTAAGGCATATGGCCCAACTTTCTTTGAGTTTGTTGCCAGAGTTCACTACTGCTTTCTACAAGTTTTAGGCCAACAACTATTTCAGTCAAGTACCCATTCACTAACCTGTATCCATGTCGTTGCGCCAACCACGGCTGGATGTTTGGCCGCCTGCCTTGGATATGTAACCAACATAACTCTAGGTTCATTCCATACTACTGGCGCTAATGGCATACTGTGTGACCTGTTCTAACCATAGACGCTCGCATATTCGTGATATAAACGCCATCTATAGAAGGAGAAACCACGAGCAGTGTATTGAGGCCAAGGAATTGTCACAGGCAAATGCACCTTGTTGATCATTCCATTCTGAAGTGAAATATTATGAGCATTTTTTTGAGTTTGAGGTCTAGCAGCACCATGGTGCTCTTGTTGGGAAAGTTTGTTTTTCAGTAGTAACGAGGTCACCAGAGTTATTTACGTGACTACTTTGCATTTAAGTGTACAATTTGCGTACTTATATGCGATTTGTGGCGTTATTGAATTTCCATAAATTGAAATCCTGATCAATTTAACAACAGTGTCTGTCACTGAAAGGTCATTTAATGTGACTAATTTGCAATAAATTAGGCAGTTTTCAAAGTTTTTGGTACAAAAGAAATGATCGAAATGAGTCCAGTTAGGGCGTCGTAGAGATTTGTCATGGTGATTTTTGGATTGGTTGGGACAAACAACGTGAATGACAAGGTCAAATGTCAAAGGTAAGTCCTTTGGGGAAAAATGTGCCTTATTAGGAGTTATAGGACAAAAAATAAAAACTGTCAATTTTTGGATATGTATATAGAGCCCTGTGTGCTACATAGACGAAACCATCACTCTTTTCTTGATTCATTTTGACACCTGGTGCTCAATTTTGATGGGTCAAAGGTTCGTTTGATACCTCTTGGGGGATAGCACTGATTACCTAATAATTTTAGGGCTCGGGCATCACATGGAGGCCAAGCAATTTTCCACTAAACAAAACGTCAAGGTGTCATCAAAGGTCAATTCAAGGTCAACAAACTGCCAAATAAAATTTCCGCATAACTTCTAGTGACTTTGTGCGATATGGCTAGTTTTGGCATGCTGTATATTATCAAGGATAGCATTTTTCATAACACCGTCATGTCATCAGATTCATTTCAAGTGCACTTATGGACCAAAACTGTCAAATAATTCAGTTCGCCAACAACCTCTAGAGGGCTGTATTGCTCCCTAATCTAGACTGGTATATGCTTGAGCAACTCTACCTGACGCATGATGCTGACATCACTATTTTAAAGCAGGCTCTTTAACAAGATGTTGCAGAAAAACAAAAAAAAAACTATCTCTGATTTGGAGTTTTACTCATTTCAAACCCCTGAGGTAATTTTATTTTCATTCATCTTAACAGTATTCCATCGTACCAAACAGAGATTTCATTGGGGGTCATTGTTCAAAACCTGCCCTTTTATTATACCTTGATGCCTATTGTCCACTTCTGGGTCCACTTCTGCCGTCATCACACCTCTTTCTCGCCCCCTACACTGACCATAAATTATAAACACTGGCCATGCTGACCTAGAAAACGTGCGAATTTATATTAACTTGATCAGGCTGTGGTCAGGAGTATTGGCCCAGGGGGGCACTGATTTCCCTCCGAGACACTACCATTGAGAACCAACCCTAAAATTTTTAGCCGGCAATTCATTCCTTCTAGCAGTCAGGGCGGCAATCCAAATTTCTTGAAACTGATACCTCACCCAACTCAATGGAACTAACTGTGTAGGCGTGTAACTCCCCCTTGTAATCCCCACCTTTTTTTGAGCAAATCATTGGGAAAAGTTATCTAACACCCCATAAAGTCCTTCATTTTGGTCAGAATCCAAGATAAACTTCATCCGGCAAGTTTTGTTGTAATCCGATGGGTTGTTGATATGCACATGATTATGCGAATTTGCACATGATGCTTTGAATGACTTGTTAACTTTGGTGAGGAACAAATGTAGCCCCCATGTAGCCCCCCAAAGTTTCCTTCAAATCTGACGAAGTTTGGAAAATCTGCATAAATTTTGCAAGTTTGACCTCCAATGACCTTGAATGAACCTCCTGACATCCACATTTTTCGGATTCCAAACATCGTTTCGTTCCCCCAAGCAGTTCGTTCAAATTTACAAAGTTTAAAATCGTCATAAATTTTCACAATTTGGGACCTGTGATGACCTTGAAATGATTCACATTTTTCGGGATCAGTTATAATCCCTACCCACCAAGTTTCATTCAAATCCCCTAACTTGAAAATTTCGCGAAAAGTATGCAAATTAGCGGCCCCCCAGCAGTGCAGCGTGGCCCACGTCCGAACTCACCCAAGATATCACTAGGGCGGACAGTGTACCAAGTGTCAGATCAATTCGGAAAAGAGTTATTGCGCTAACCGGAAAATCTTCCCATCATGGCAATTTTATGCAAATAGCGTGACCCGTTCATGGCACGCCCCCACTTTCGAACTCATCCGAGATTTCACTAAGGCGAGACATTGGTGTGCCAGTTTCGGTCAAACGGACAAGTGTTGGATAGTTATGCGGCGAACAAGAAACACGGCCGGATGCGGGCGGCGGAGACGGGTCGAAGCCAAACACAAATCTCCCCGAAGTGGGATATAATCATCTTAGTTATGACTGAGGTTGATGAACTTCACGTAAAGTCATGACTATTAATATTTTCCATACACAAATCCTGTGCGCCGGGGTAGTTTTCCATGCTTAACCTTAGACAAATCTTTCGCAACACAAATATAGCTGAGACCTCATGACTGACAGATCCCCTTAACCACGACGGAGTAGACGTGACTGGAAGGCTTGGCGATGCCGAACAACATTAACACGCTGGTTCAATTTAAGGTCATGTTTTTTTGATTAGCGAAAATGCTACACTATTGGTTTTCGCATAGGGCAATTTATTAATTTTTGTAGCATTTTGTCTTTACAAATGAAAAAGTCATGCAATTTTCTTTGCTAACTCATGCACATCCTAATAAGCCTATATATTGTGTTTGGTCATATCCCTGAATACCCTGGTATTTTTGATACTTTCTCACATCCTACAGCACCGAAAAGGCAATCCAATCCCCGAACGGCACTCATCCTTTCATCGTTCAATCAGTCAATTTTCTTTCTGATCCATATCTTTATTTTGTTTTCTAATGCAAAATGGTATTTTGCAGGAAAAATGTATAAAATCTAAATACTTATTATCATTAATTCCAGAGAGTAGGACTATGCTGTTGCATTTGCTACCCTTTTTTACATGAGCCCAGTTCAGCCTAAATCTAAAATCTGTGCATGCTAAGATCGCGATCGACTCACTTATATTGTGGACTATACACTACGTTTGCACGTATACTGGTATCGTTATTCGTAACCGGTACTCGCAGCACCATTAGTACTCGCAGCACCGACGGCCAAATGCACAAACTTGTTCTGTTTAAACTAAAAAAACAAAAGTAAAAAAACGGGCCGGAAATTAACCCTTATTGGCTACCCAATCCCGGTACTAATTGAAATTACTGGTATTACCAGTACTTAAACGATACCTGTATCCGCACACCCCTATTGCATACGCTGGCGATAGACTAAGTTTCCAGTTCGTGTGTGGGCCTCTTCGCGGCAGCAACAAACAATACCCACGGCCGTAATGATGGAAGTACCTTGTACCTTGTAGATTCCACCTCCTAAACCTAACTAGGGATATAACTGAATAACGATGGTGTGTATGAAATGGCTTCCCGCCTAGGCCTACTTCACTTTAGTTGTTGGACCTGAAGTTAGGCGCCGGTATTGTGTAAGGTGTATTTATTATCTAGACGGAATTGGGACGTTTCGGCCTGCTGCACTTTCTGTCGAATACCATGTCAGAAACACCACCAATACAACGTAAATGAGGCGGCCAACCACCTTGGACGTGTTTCGCAAACCAATTTAATACTAGGGACAGTTGTCCTAGCACGACATAGTCTAAGTAATTCAACGTAATATAATTTTGATTTATTGGTAGAGACTTGGCTAGGAGTTTTTTTAATCGTTTCGGAGCGAACTGTTAATGGGATAACTTGATTTATTCATGCAAATGTTCAAGGTTGGTTAATCACCATGAAATGTGTAAGTTTGGTCACCATTGGTCCTGAGAAAATTTGAAGGAGGAAAATGGGTCAATGAAAGTTGAAATATTGGTTAATTGATAAGTCAGACAATTCATCATGTGTTCCACAAAACCTATACTTTGTCAGTAGACAGGTCAACCAGTTCCTAGAATGTGAAATTGTTAACTGGTTATTACGCTGTTCTGTTAAATGATAATACAAACAATCTGGGAGCAAGACTGGGTGCCTGAATTGTGTGCATTATGCAACCAGGCGGGTCACCGGGGGTGATCACCTTGTACCTCTTGAAACATCGTTCTGAATAAGTGAAAGTTTACAAAATTTTTAAAAATACAGAATGTCTAAATTTTCAAATAGCTGGAGGGACGAACAATATGTTCATTTATTTTTTTTTACCTAGATTAAGTTAAGCATGGCCTTGGAGGCTAAAGTTGGCTAAATGAGAAACTGGTAAAGGTGAAAACTACAGTAGTCAGTACAGTGTATCCTCAATGAGGACTGGGTGTCATGGGTTACACCACTTACACATACGACATGGTACATTGGGGTATTCAGTCTCTGTTGCGGACTAGTGAAGAGGCCTCAGGCCAAGGGAAATATGGCCCCAAACTTTCTTGAGTTTGTATGCCAAGAGTTCAACCTACTCACTGCTTTCTACAAGTTGAGCAACAACCATTTCAGTCAATTTACCATTCAGCTAACCTGTATCCATGGACATTCGGCCAAACACGGCTGGATGTTTGGCCGCTGCTTTGAAGATGGAACAAACATATCCTAATAGTCATTCATAATACGGCGCTAATGCAATACTGTTGAATGTTAAACCATAGAACGCTCGAAGATTCTTGATTACAATGCCATATAATAAGAAGGCCAAGCAGTTGTATTTGAGCCCAAGGAATGTCACAGGCTTTTAAAGAATTGGTTTATTAATTTTTGTTTTTATAAATTAAGGTGTGTTTGAGCCTGAGGTGCTGAAAATACAATCGTGACAAATCGAGGGATGGACAACGGAACTAAATATCAAAAAGCATTCACATGGAAGTTCCCGTAAGTCATAAAGCTCCTTGTTGATCATTCGGAAGTGAATATTATGAGCATTTATTGAGTTGGAGTACAGGCACCATGGGCTCTTGTTTAAAAGTTGTTGTGCAGTAGTTAACGAGGCACCAGAGGTCATTAAAAGTGACTAATTTGCATTAAGTAGTACAAATTTGCATGATTTATGCAGATTTTGGAGTTAGTTGAAGTTCATGAAACTTTGTGGAGATGTACACCCCAATCTGATCATTTAACAAAGTGTCAAGGTCACTGAAGGTCATTAATGTGACTAATTTGCATAAATTAGGCATTTTTCAAAGTTTGTGTAAAAAAGGTAAATGATCGAAATGAGTCCAGTTAGGAAAGGTGTTCATAAAGATTTGTCATGGTGATTTTGGGATTGGGTGGATCAAAAACATTGAATGACAAGGTCAAAAGGTCAAAGATGAAGTCTTCGGAAAAATGTGCTTATTTTGGAGTCTATAGGACAAAGAAATTAAAAACTGGCAATTTTTGGATATGTGATAGAGCTCTGGTGACATAGACGAAACCAACTCTGCTTCAATAGACACACTGGTCTTCAAGTTTATGGGGAGTCAAAGGTGGGTTTGAAACTCTGTGGGGGATAGCATGATACTAATAATTTAGGGCTTGGCGCATCACATGAAGGCAAGCATTTCCATAAAAAAACGTTCAGGTCATCACAGGTCATTCTAGTCAAAAAACTGCCAAATAAGACCTTTTACACAATAACTTCTAGTGACTGTGTGCGATATGAGTTTGGGAAATGCGTATATTATCAGAAGATAAAATTGTCATAAAAACCGTCATGTCATCAAAGGTCATTCAAGTCACATGGACCAAAAACTGTCAAATAAAACATTTCCTGCAACAACCTTAGAGGCTGCTATGATACCTATGTAAGAATGGTATAGTCTTGGAGCACTCTAGCTGACATGCATGATTCTGACATTAATAGGGTAGAGAGCTTCTAGCTATTATGGTTTTGGCAATGTGCCCGCGTCCTCCGCCGGCCGCTGCTGGAAACTTTATAGGCGTTAGTGCTCTCATCCTTTAACAACCTTATCCGATTGACCCAAACTTGGTACACATGTCGTATGAGAAATCTAGGATAAGTTCGAAAATGGGTATATCGGAGTATTTGTTGCCCTCTATTTGCAGTTTGCGCCAAATTCAAGTTCGTGCGATTACAAGAATGTGGTGGTTGGGGTAGTTGTTGGAGCGAAAAAACTGGGACAATTTCAAGGTCATCAGGAGGTCAAGTTTGCATTTTTTTGCCAGTAGCCTAATTATAGCAGAATGTATGTGATATTTCAAACTTCATTGGTTTTTAATGAAACTGGTGCTAGGGCCAACTATCAGGCCGAGAATTTCCTAAGTGGCAGGGTCACAGAGGTCATCTTGCATGACTAATTTGCATAATAGTTGGCCCCAATTAGCAATAACGCAAATTTATAAACTTCGTTGGATTCTCAAGAAACTTGGTGAGTAGGACTTCTAACAGTCACGATAAATTATTCAATTGCGTCAAAATCACTGAAGGTATTATGTGTGTGTAATTACCATATTCGTTTTTGTTAAGCATAATGCGAATAATTAATGCAATTATTTCTCAACTTTAGGGGATTTTGACGGAAAACTTTGTGAATAGACTATACCAGTCCTGATAATTTATCAATAGCATAAGATCATTGAGGGTAAATTTGTGGGACTAATTGGCATTTTAGTTGGCCTGATCAGTCAAAAAGATGAGTTTAATATTTTTTCGCAATAACATTGGAATGTTCATTGGAAGCAAGATGCCTCCTAGGAGTGGATGCATCACATGGAGTTGTAACAATTTTCATATAAAAAACCGCATGTCATTGAAGGTTTGTTCCATTTAAAGTCACTTAGGGGGCAAAAAACTGAGTTTAGTACTTTTTCTGCAATAGCACTGGGGTGTTCATCGAAATGCAAAATGCTCCTAGGAGTGGATGTATACATGGAGAGAGTAAAAATCTCAGAAAAAAACTGCATATCATCAGGTCATTCGGGGCACTGAGGGTTCAAAAATGTTTGTTTGGTATAACGGAGAATGAATATTGCGAAGGCTGGATGGTCACCATTGTGATATAAGTGTTGACCTCCATGTGTGTGACCTCTGACCTGATGACCTCTGTCGGGGGTAAGTGGTTTAAAAGGTAGAATTCTTGAATAATGCTTATTTAAGGAGTTACGGGAAAAAAAAGTAGAAACTGGTCATTTTTGGATAGGTGATAGAGCTTTGTGGGCTTAGGGAGGAAAAACTCCCGCTTCGATAGGACACGTACCTTGGTAGTACAAGGGGCAAAGTTCAATTTTATCCTTTTCGCAAGAACATTGGACATGTGCATTGGAATGCAATTGCTTTAGGAGGGAGCATCTCATGGCGGTAAAAGTTTTCATAAAAACTGCCCATGTCATTGAAGGTCATTAAAGGTCAATTAGGGGTCAAAAACGATTTAGTACTTTTTGACCAATAGCACTGGGTGTGTTCATCAGAAATGCAAACTGCTCTAGGAGTGGAGGTATCAAATGGAGTGTAACAATTCGCATGAAAAATCATAGCATGAAGGTCATTTGGGGCATTTAGGGTCAAAAACTGTTTTTTTTGGCTATAATGGAGAATTGATAGTCTGCGAAGGCTGGATGGTTCACCATTGTGATAAATTGTTGACCTGCATGTACGTGTGACCTATGGACTGAATTTGACTCTGTCGGGGGCCATGTGGTTAAAGGGATGTAATCTTGAATAAAGTGATTATTTAGGGACGCGGCCTTGTCCGGGGCTGTAGGGGATGCCTCATACAAGTAACAAGTGCATTATGGAAGGGACCCCATTACCAGTACCACGTGTCAGCTTCACAAGTCTATAAATATATTCTGTCCAATGAAATTGTCGGTGTCATGTTCACAATATTTCTTGAATAAGAGCGGGGATATATACGTATGGCGGGTTTCCCCGCCCGAAATTTTCTAGTTAAAGCATGCTCTTGATAACAAGATGTTGTCAGAACTATCTATATTGGAGTTTACTCATTCCAACCCTGAGGATGTATTTTCATTCCATCTTAATAGTATTCATATCTGTAAAGACATATATTTCATCATGTCAAACCGCTCTTTTACCTTGATGCCTAATTGTCTTACTTCTGCCTGTCATCACCTCTCTGGGCCCCCTACACTGACCTAAATTATAACAATGGGCATGATGACCCTAGGAAAACTGCAAAAACTGTGCTGAATTATAATGAATGGTGCAGGCAGGTCGGGAGTATTGGGCCAGGGGGCAATGATTGCCATCCGAGGACAGTACCTCAACATTTTTAGGCGGGCAATCATGCCCTGCTCGCAGTCAAGGCGGGCAATCCAATTTGTGAACTGATACATACAAAAAATCAATGGGAATCAGTCTTAGTTATGGACTAAGGTGCATGGAACTCACGGAAAGTTCCAGGAAGCTAGTAATATTTCCATAACACAAATTCATAGTGCACCGCAGTTTTCCATGCTTACCACCTTGACACTCTTTTCCAACCGAATACTATCTTGAGAACCTCTGACTGGACAGATCCCCTGACGAAGTAGACGTGACTGGAAGGCTTGGCGATGCCGAACAACATTAGGCACGCAGTGTTCCAATTTAAGGTCAACGTTTTTGAGTGAGCGAAAGGCTACACATAATTGTTCGCTAGCAATTGATTATTTGTTGTGTAGCATTTTTGTCTTCACATGAAGTCATGCAATTTTCTTTGCTAACTCATGCACTCCTACTAAGCCTATATATTGTGTTTGGTCATGATACCGTTCAAACCCTGGTATGTGAACTTTTTTCAAATCCTACAGCACAGCCTAAAAAGGCATCGTATCCCACCGAAGGCACATCTTTTCCTGGCAATTTTTCTGATCCATATTTTATGTTGTCATATGGCAAAACTGTATTTTGCAGGAAAATGTATAAAATCTAAATAATTATTATCAATATTCCAGAGGGTTATGAACTATGCTGTTGAATTTGCACCCCTTTGTTACATGAGCTAAGATGCGACGACGTCCGACATTATATTGTGGACTATCACTATACGGTTTGCACGGTATACTGGTATCGTTATTAGTACCGTTTACGCAGCATGCACCATTAGTACTCGCATCACCGACCGTCAATGCACAAACTTGTACTATTACCATTACTAGGTGAAGTTACCCGTATTGGCTACCAAAATCCCGGTACTAATTGAAATTAGCTGGGGAGTCCAGTACTTATAACGATACCGGTATACCCGCACAACCTAATTGCATACGCGGCGATAGACGAAGTTACATTTTGTGTGTGGGCCTGTCGTGGCAGCAACAAACAATACCCACGGCCGTAATGATGGAAGTACCTTGTACCTTGTACCTTTTAGATTCCACCTCCGAAAAAACTCAACTAGGGATATAACTGAAGTAACGATGGTGGTATGAAATGGCTCCTGCCTAGGCCTACTTCACTTTAGTTGTTGGACCTTAAGTTAGGCTACGGTATTGTGTAAGGTGTATTTATTATCTAGACGGAATTGGGACGTTTCGGGCGGCGGTGACTTCGGTCGAATACAATTTCAGACACGCACCAATACCAACGTGAAATGATGGCCCAACCACTTGGACGTTTTAGCAAACCAAATTTAATACTAGGGACATTGGGCCATGCACGGACATATTCAGTAATTCACTCATATAATTTTGATTTTATTGGTAGAGACTTGGCGTAGGAGTTTAATCAGTTTCGGGGCGAAGGTTAATGGGATAACTGTGTATTAATAGGAGAATTGGCGCAAGGTTATTGGTGTTGGGGCGAATTGTAATGGAGCAAACTGTCCTGTTTCTTAATAATAACGTTGCAGGCTTACAATTACTGGAGAGTGCATATTTCTGGTGCGAAGAACGGAACTGATGATATTGATAAAAATTAATAAATCTATGCTAGTGATAAAGCTTGGGTGCAGCGTGCCAAATAAAAGCCATCAGAAATAGCATATATATTATATTATTAACAACGTCTTAACATAGGAGCTGGAGCAAAGCAGCCTGAGCCTTAGTCTTGCTCAAGACTCGATGAATCACTTTGCAATCCAGCAAACATTGAAGGTTTATAGGCTATAGCTACTACTAGAACTACTCCACCTACGGCCGTACGTGACCCGCACACTTCTAGTCATTGTAAACTTTTAAAAATGCTTTCCTACTGTAGTAATCGAGAAGACACGCGAGTTGATGAACTGATCCGCCTCAATTCAGCTCCTATATTTAGCCAACGTTCAACCATATGTTGTCTCCATAACCGCGCCGTACTTGCCACTACGCAGTGACTTTACATTCGAAAATTTAATTAAACTACGATCTCCACGGGCCCTGCGTGTAGTACTGCGGGCGTTACACAGTTAAACCATTGACAAAAACGACTGACTAAAAAGAATGACTAATGATTGGCCGCTTCAGATCATGAAGCAGACAGAAGAGTTCAATTAGACTGACTGTGAGAGCACCCACTGATGCATATATAAAACAACTGGAGGGTGTAATATGCGAAAGCCAGGGCGATTGAAAGACACAGTCGTCTATACATTAGACTACCTGGGCCACAACTGCTAGTGACTAACACAGTCAATGTGGCTAAAACGAATAACTTTGAATGACAAAATACACAACAAATCAACTGGGTCTGCTAGTTATTTTATTACTAACTTGCATAAACGTCACACATGTTCTTCCGTGAGGTAATATCAGTTGTGCAAGTTATTACATAAACATGAAACAAGTTCTCCTAAAAAATATTGGTTGTTATTTGGTTGTTCATCCGAGTTTTGCCAGTTCCCATAACTACTGGAACCTGTAATATGATCGGCATGCCACATTAACTGATGGATACATTTTGGGCCCATTCTGCTAACAAAGTTTGTTCACACACTGCCAATGGCTTGTTTAGTTTGTTTAGTTTGGTGAATAAGGGTCAGGAAGGACATAATCCTCATAAATGACCCCGGAGCCCCAACATCCCAGGAAAGAAAATGAACAAAACTCTAAAAATTCGCCCGTGATTCCTGAAAAAAAAATCAGGCTGTTCTTGAACGCATTCACACTCTTAGAGAAAACATTTTCAGGAAGACAATTCCACGCACTGATCACTCTCTGCGAGAAGAAATATTTCCGAAGTAGTGGAAGGAAAGGCCATCGAGTCCATGGCAAATTTGAAAACCTGGATCAAGTCACCCGAATTCGCCTCAGCTCCATGGTTGTCCATGGTTAATGGGTACATATCATACAGGCAACATTTAGGGACATATATATATTGAACATTTTATCTTGGCAACACATAGTAAACACCATGATAACAAGGATACTTTGAAGAGACAAAACCGGCACAATTCATCAGAAAGGTCAACGTATGAACATTTTATTGTATTTTAAATTTCATATTTAGCCTCTAAAAAGGTCCCCAGAAAGTAAGTAGTAACATGTAAAACATGTCATATTTTGACACTTGCTGCTGTTGTGAGAAATATACACCTCAAATTTATTCATGACCTTAAACTAAAATGGACTTTATTTGTGATAGGAAGATATAATTCAACAACGTGTAATCAAAATGGTTGTCACCAATACAACTAGGTCCTCAACTTTTCAAAATTGGATCCTCTCTAAATTTAACATTTAAGGTCATACTGGTATTTTTGCTATGTGCTACATGACTTACTCAGGACCCTATTACTCTCATCTCAGAAAGTAATTCGACCTTCTAGGTCAAAGTAGTTTGAATGTAATCCATATTTGTTGTAATTACACAGTGATGTCCGATGAAATCTCAGAAAATACCCAATATCTGAAATACCTGATTAATTTCAGCAGTAGAACTGCTTGCTTTGATTATATCACACTATGATATTTGGGTGGGCCATGAGTCGCTTTACAGATCTTTTTCTCGTATTTTGTCAACTGTTACGTTTGTAACATCTGGTCAGATGTGTCCGTTCAAGTTTGAACGTAACACATGAAACTTAACAATTATTTGAAAAAGTCCTATTTTCTGATCAAATGTGCAACACAAATTAATCTTCAAATAGAAATTTCTCCTTAAGTTGAAGTGTCATTATTTCCTCTAAAACGGCCTTAGAAGAACATAAGGGCCTGGTTGTCCGTCATGTTACAAACGTACACCTCAACCTGTGTAAAATGCCTTATAACATGATGGGTTTCAGGCTGTAATTCATGAGTTGATGTCAATTTGATTTGTATTAATCATTTATGATTTTCTCTAGGGTGTTGACTATAAAGTAGTAATAAAGTTGTTTTTAATGCCCTCTGTTCGTCCAAGTTTGCTACGTAACTCAGACATTTTCTACTGGGTCATCGTTACAAAAAGTGTTGAATTATTGTTTCGCTATTATCAATTTTACATGTTGCGATTACCTGTCATCATGTAAGTAGCAGAAGAACATCTAGTGATTTTTAATTTTGACCCATATGTTACCCAATGTACCCATTACTATTGCATAAGCCCAGATATAACTTATCTTGTTTTTTGTAGGTGTAAGATATCAGGGCTCGCATTACTGGTCTAGCCTAGCAGTTTGCTATCACCTTAGGCCAAATGCTATGCAAAATATCATATGCCAACAAAATTTGAAGTGCAATTCTACGAAGAAAGTGTAAATGGCCTAGTAACTGTATAATCGAATTGTTTACGAAATCTGCTGCGTATCAAACAAAATGCTGATGCGAGCCCTGTAAGGTGCTTCTACTAGGCAGCGAATTGCTAATACGCGTACAAAGACTATTTTTTCGCTCCGTGATATTATATGGGTCTATCATTAGGCACCGATCCGCGAATTTGCAATTTTTTTGTCGCGGGTCCGTCGACAAACGAATTGTCCGGTGACAAGTCAAATCACATCACAACATGTCGCGCGCGACAGCTCGGGATTTATGACCGATATGGCACGCCGAATGGGAGCCCGTATACTGAGAATTTCAGTATTGCTGCAAAATATATTCATATCAGTCCATGCATCGTGCATTCCCCTTATTTTGCCTGTTAAATAGGCCACATAGTCTATTGCATTATTCTAACTTTTCCATAAGGTTTGAATAGACGGCATGATGGATTTTTTAGAGCGTTTATAACCGGATCGGTGAGAATTCTCTCCCCAAGGTCTCGGAATCCTTTCGCAATCGGTTGGATATCTCTCTAAATTCCTTTGGACTGTTGGAGTGAACTTTAGGGACAATTCTAAAATCAGAGTGATATTGACTCTTTCTCAGAGTGATTAAGTATTATCTACTCGGGGAATCGACCAGCCCAGGAATGTATATTTCTACCTTCCTTCGACCCACCCATGGCATGAAATACCAAATCTACTGAACAACGTCATCCAGGAAAATGTCATGCTTGTCTATTATAACCGCATGTTACTCATGCATGCTCTCTTAAAGCAACGAGTGAATTTCTCTCTAATGAAGTAGCCCTACTCAGCAACCCAAAATGGTAGAGTGGAATCTCACTCTAATAGCGTGAAGTATCAGACTTTAATGGCGAAGATCGACTCGTGCTCGTACTCGTGAAACATTGGAGTGGTCAGTTGACAGACTTCGAATTCCTCGAGAAGAGTAGTATCTTCATAATATGGGCGAGATTGCTAACAATGGAGTGGATGGATTGCAATGGATGTACCAACCGTCGCACACATTCATGGAGTGTACCTTCACTATTTTTTGGTTTTGAGAGTGTGTCGCCCATTTGTTGAATTCTCGAAGGGCAGCCAGGTTCATAGCCCTATAGGGCATAGCCATACAGTCGTTGTGCAATTGAGGGGAACTGGTCTCTTCAATGAGGAGATATGCCTGTGGCAATAATGACATCTTGCCTAAATTGATGTGCTTTGTGAGTGCCATGTTTCTTGTCCTTTTTCGCACTAAATAGCGCTAAATAGCCGCTCATCCGTGTTCCCCAGCGAATTTTATATCGCCAGTCGCGATTCGCGTGCGTAGTAAATACCCACGCGACACATGATTCCTCTTCGCCAGGCGAATCGCGTATTCGCCTATTTCGCCATTTCTCGTGCCGGTAAAAGCATCTTAAGATATACTGAGACCTGCCCCTGTCCTGATAATTGGGGGAACCTAACCCAGACCACTATTTATCAGTCTCAGGATATGCATTTGCAACCTTCCGTAACTGACGTTAGGCCTACATGAACGACATGAAAAGTAATTGCATATATTTTGCTAGATATTTGATGAATTGCTTTCATATGGTAATAAAAACGAACATAATAGAAATTTCGTAAAAACCTGTTAACTGGAAATTTACACACCAAAACTGGCATTTCACACTAGTCATACTCTGAGTTACCATTTGTCAAGAGAATGAACTGAAAGAAGACATGTTAACTATCTAAAACTTTCTCCAACAATTTCAATTAAAGAGTTCATCCATTTCAAACAAAATACCATTCATCATCATCATCATACACAGTTTTCGTCAATGTCCCATGCTGGCATGGGTAGACAGGGGACTGACGCAACCCGCTTCCACTCTCCCTTTCTTGCAAGCACGTGCTCTAACCAATTACTGCAGACCCTATACAACATCCTCCCATGTCCTCCGGGGCCTCTCTACCACGCCGACCTGTTACCTGAACTTCCCTAGACTTTCTTTAACCCCGTTATCATCCTGCTTCTTTCGCTTGGCCAAACCATCTCAATCTGCGACTCTGGACACACTCCCTGATTTTAGCAAGGTCCAAGCGGTCCTCTCACCTCATCAGAAGGCGTCCTATCCTTCAAGTGTCACAAACCGCCCATCCACTAAGCATTCTCTTAACATTTTCTGTCCATTCTATCAAGTCATCTGCCTTGCACTGGCCCAAGTCTCACTGCCATACAGAATACAACACTCTGACACAACCCTCAAAATCCTCCCTTTCATATGATGTAAGAACACTCTAAGGTGAGCATGGCAAAACCTCTAACTTTCTTTGCCAGCCACTTCCATCTAGCCACTGAACTGTACCCTGCCCCACTGCAAAGCCACTAAGCATATCACTTCATACCAAAACTTATCCCTGACTCCAGGGATCCCTCACCAACACCAATGTCGCGGGGCTGCTCTAAAAAAGATCTAACTTCACATGTACACTTTTACACTAAAATCTAAAACATCCTTCAACTAACCCCTTCCAACACCACCACTACACGCTTGTCACCATGTTTGCATGTTTGCAGAGATAAATTACCGGCCAACACAACATACCCTTGCACAAATAGAGCAGGGCCAATTGCCAGAGCTAACAACTGGGCACCATCAGGACTGCGGACCATAACGGATCTTCCTCAATGTAACCTTAGCCTTTACTCTCAGCCCATTCTTCGCCGTCATTCTCCATCGAGTGGAATGGAACCAGGAAGTCGCCATTAACTGCCAACCCTGAACTTGGTAAATTATTGTGAAATTCTGTAAACCACCGTTACAGTACTGATGTTTACTCCTCCCCCACCCCTTAACTATGTGTAACACGCGCAAGTTAAATGCTTGATAAGCTGCGACAGCAAAATTCCTGTGGCGATACACTGCATGTTCTTCACCGAATCCACATTTGT
>JAODTK010000494.1:0-13899 GCA_026419785.1 Sclerodactyla briareus
TGGCGATCTAGCTATATAGAGTTATGGACTGCCATAGTTTTCGGGAGGGAGCTAAAAACGATGGGGAAATAATGAACGAATATATCTTACTCTGATGTTTTGCTGCCCTCTATTTTCTCCTTTTGCCTGCTGGCAAGAGACAGTTGTCTGGAACAGCCTTTCCCCACGTCCCTTAACCTGTCTCCTAGCTCCCTCCACTAGGCCCTCTTCTGCCTGCATTCCTACTCCTTGAAGCAGCTCCTCTAACCTATATAGGCAAGTTGGAAAGGAATTGTAATCTTCAACTATATGCATTACTGTAATCTTCTCTGATGCATTCAGTTATTTCAACTGTCCATGCATACAGTACAGAACACCTGATGATGAATCAGTTCCCTGCATCTGCTGGACTGGGCTGCATTTCTCGAATTGCAAAGTACTGTATATCAATGAAAGTTAGCGGCAGAGGCTCCAAACCTAACGCGTATATACATGTCATAATCAGTACCAGCCGACAACAACTTTTTGGCCCATATACATCCAGGGTTATAGATATAACACCTCTCAAGAAAATAGGAGAATTACTAGCTACATAGAAATGATCGAAAAATATGCTCAAAGGGTTGCCCCTCTTGGCTACAAATGCTCTTGTTGTTTAGTGACTCTCACTGATTGATTGATTTATTCTTCTCTCTGTGATATCTGGTATCAACTAACTGTCTTTACAGTTATACTGATAATAGGAACTGGTATAACAATACGGAGAGTATGTGGCAGCACCTCAAGTTCCTCTCACAGGTTCCCATTTAGCACCTGGGTTGGAGAATGTTCAATAACCCCCTCGACGAACGTCTTAACTTCCCAAATGCATGCCACTCTTGCCCACATGAGAAAGTAGTAGAGATGATATTGATACAACCCCGATAACCTATTGAGAGTCACTCTCTGGGTGCCTTATTATATATGGATAATTTCTGTCCAATCATACGTTGTCACGCATTGAATATTCTGTCTGTCCAATCCTCGCAAGTAACGAGGATTTGGTTCATGAACTGGGGGGGAGGTGCTGCTGTCTTATCTCCAGCCTCTTTTAACTGCTCATTTTCCGACGCTAGCTGCAACATTAATATGCCCTATTAAGTTTTTTTCATATTTATATATATTACATGAATACTCTGGGGAGCATCGTCTTCCTCGTGCAACTGCATTAATTAATAGATCAAATCTATGCCATTCATGATCAATCAGAAGGAAATATGTCAATATAGTCTTGATTTATGAGAACAGTGATGTTCGTGACTAATGTGACCTGACTCGTCCATCATTTGTGTGGGTATTGGAGACGGACGATGCTCTTCAACTTGTGCCCGGGTACTTTGCTTACATATTTTCGAGTATCGTTGGATAAGGACTGAGAGTAGGAACTGAAAGCTCCGCTGGGGATCGAAGGGTTGACCAAGTGGGAAATAGCGGTTTGGTTCTACTGCAGGGGGAGAAAAGGGATGGCCAACTGCTAATTGCTACTGGCGTGTAATTGACATCACGGTACATTCAACATACCTGCTGCGGATTCGCAGCTGACAAAAAGTTATGGTAATCCAGTCTACACCTTGCGGCTGGCCTTGACTAGGTTTTGATCCTTTTTGCTGGGCAAGTATCTCATAAAAGAATGGGGATGTTGAGGGCAAAGGTCCACAACCTCTGTTCGCTTGAAAGCTGAAAACAACGACACAATTCTTAAGCTGTGAGTAAAGGTAATTGGATTATTGCTCTCGATTAGGCGTTCACGTCAGTGTCCTCGTTAAAGATATCGTTGTCAGGCTGTTAAAGAAGCTGGGGAGACCCAACTGGATCCTTATTTTCTCTTGAACAGACAAGCGGGGGTAATTGAAAAAGTTCAACGGAGGGCCACTAGAGAATTCACCTGTCTTAGAGATTACTACAAGGGCAAAAATCAAGGTTTGTCTCGGTCAACTTGATGGAGTTGACACTCCATTTGAGGTGATTTGACTCAACAAAGTTTTTTCAAAAATTGTCAAGATTTTGAGGGCCTGCCTTCCTATGTCTTTGATTTTCCACGGCCAAAGGAGCGAGCTGCGGAATATTGAAAATTTGGAAATATTTTTTCTCGCAAGATCATCAATGAGTGGAAGTGCTTTCTGAAGAGGTTGTTTTGGCTAAGTGTGAATAGCGTTTAGGAACAGTCTCAATTTAGTTTTCGAGAATAGAATTGTGTGCAAAACTATTCAGGATCTTTTTTTGGGGATGTTGTGGCTTAAGGTCTTTCATGAGGATTTTATCCTTCTGACCCTTTCTCACTAAAACCTAAACTACATATTCAGTGTAACATGGAGAGAATGTTGCAGCTGACAGACGAAAGTGTGTTGTCGGTATCGTGTGGTCTACACCCTTGCTGAGCATTGAATAGGTTTGAGCTTATGCGAACAAGTATCTCATAAAACGAATGGGGGTGTTTGAGAGCGAATGGTCATCTGATCTCTGTTTGCTTTGAAAAGTTCTTCTAAACAGGGGGAGGAAATGTTCCCTGAAAACAATGACACATACCTGCAAAAGATAGTCAATGAGCGAGTTTAGGGTTACAGTATTGCCATGTGCAATCTTGCCTGTTTGTGAATGATTTGTCCACGCATGGAGTCTTCCGTACACTTCACTGTTAGGACCTTTAATTTGGTTGAGCGAAATAGTAACGAAGTTGCAATACTCTGTTCATACTCGGGTATTGGAAAATTAATTATGGAGAGGTTATTTACATTACTAGATGAATGACAGGCCATCAGAAAAAACTATCAAGCCTCCAAAAAAACAACAAAAAAAAAACAGCATATTTTGAACCAACAGTATGAAGATTTTTTCACCGACCTGACAACAGACGTGCATGAAGCGAAAAACATTTTTTTTCTCAGGTAGAGCTGAATTTGCAAATTAATGTTGGGTTAACAAAGGACAGAACATATTTTCAAGACAGAATGGTCGAGCGCGGGATCTTCAAGGGTTCATTCATGAATCTCTCATCTCTAAAAGCCATCCTCTCAGAAGGACTCATTGAAGCCAAGACGAGAGGGTGGCTATCCAGGTAAAAATCCAGGTCAATGTTCTGATCTACATCAGCAAGAAACACTCATAAATGTTTTTTTTTTTTTTTGCCAACCAGCAATTGAGTATTAAATCATCCCGGTGTATAGAGTGAAAAGGCTGATACGAGGCAGGAATCAACAAACACCCGTTTCAACAGGATCCTATGACTCCAGATGCGTTGGCTGAAATGAGCTTTAAAGTTCCAGGTACCAGTAGATTTCTCAGTTCTGACCCCCTTCTCCCCCCACTTTGTTACTTCTCCCCCTCCCCTCCCTCCACCGGCAGCTCTTTGGGGCGCTGGTGTCGTGTCCTCTGGAGGAGAGCGAGGCTTACTACGGACGGGGAGAATCCTTCCTATTACAGTTCCAACCTGGGGAGGACGTCACGGACCTGGGTTGCTACAGGTGGACGGGCCGAGACCTGTCTTCATCAATGGCGACAAAGACAGCATTAGCATCGGGGGCGGCCGGAGGGTCGTGAGTTATATTGAGGATTATAAGAAGTGTAGGCCCCCTGTGTGAAAGAGATGCCCCTCCAAAATCGGGGTGGGGGGGGGGGGCTCACCAACGATACAGACCAGGACGACACGTTTGGTGAATGGGAGTAAAACGTAATTATCGGAGATAGAGATACAAAACATTCACTCCATAGAAGGGCACAAAGTCGGCATCCGCATCTGCGGTTAAGTGCAAACATATGGTGGGAGGGTGGGATGGTAGATCTGAGGGGATGGGGGAGAGGTGGGTACTTTGGTATTTTGTCCAGGCTGCAACAGTGCTTCATCAAATGAGATGTAGACAGCAATCAGCATCGGAAGGGGCTAGGGAGGAGGTATAAGCCTCAATTTATTGCGCGAATGTACTTAACCTTGACTCACTTACGTTTACAGTTAATCCACCTACTAGCGGCTGGGATCTGGCATATTATTGTAGCTAGGCGCGGGCCCTACTGTCAATCCGTTCAAGCCAGCCTTCCAGTGATTAAACCCTCGCAAAAAGAGATCTAAAGTGCTGACAAACTTTTTCGACTTTCAGGGATCCTTGTTTGGGACGACTTGTAGTGTGATAGTTTGGTAGAAGTGTTTGGTCTGTCGAGGGACTGTTAAGGATGATCGTGACCCGTTACAAGGTGATATTCTTCCTTCACTTTCTGTGAAGCTAGGGAGTGAGGATAATACTCATTAGATCAGTGAGAGAAGTGAGGTAAAAAAAGGCGCTGGGCTGTGAGGTGAGAGGTTGATGAGGGGCGGATTAGCTCAGTCGGCAGAGCTCCGACTGCAAAACCATTGATGACGAGTTCGGAGCCCATTGGAAGCCAGAGGGCAAGGCATGTCTCCTGAAATGTCCACGCCACCCACTGTTAAAGTGGGGACTTGTGCGGTACTTGTAAGGTGGATCGGAGCGCCGTATGGGCTGCTTGATATGAAAGTCCCCAGGGGGACTCGATAAGTGACGGACTGACGTTTGGGGAGGGGAAGTTTGGAAGTATATATTCTAGCAAAACTGATCCAAGCTTGATGCTGGTCAGACCACAACCACAAACCAAAATTAGAATTCTGGGTTGTCACTGTTGTACAAAATCATCTTTCAAACATTCAAGGGGGTGAGTTTGGTTGAAAGGATAATTAGGGAAGTTAGTTGTATAGGGGTTCGATAGATCTGGTCCATGTTCATTTCATACGGTTCTTGTGCTGTACAACACTTAAATATTAAAAAGCCTTTCCGATATCTTCGGGGCAATTCTCGCCGAAGAGGTTTACACGTTACATAGTCTTTTTCACCTCGGTTGACATTATGTGCACTTGTTGATGGATTTTCAACCTCCCTATCTGTCCATCTTTTTACCCCCATCCTGAGTTGGGAAGGTTGAGAGAAAGTTGTGTGGGGGGGGGGGACTAATACATCCTCAGTATTCACCCCCCCACCTGCCTGTTCTAAGACGCTACTGGGAGGGAGGACCTGAACTTTAAACATCGTCATAGACTGAGGTCACAACCCCGTGTTTAGTCGTGTGGGGGGGGTCGAGCAAGTTGTGGGGGTCCTGTTCAAGAGCAACTGTAGGGAGACCTGTGATATACCAGCTGTATCGACTGAGGCCACAACTACGTGTTGAAGTCGGGGGAGATGGGGGGGGGTCCAAAAATTGTAGTGTGGTAGGAATATACCCTCACTATTGCCCCGGGCCTGTTCTAATAGGACTACTGACAGGGACTACCTGAACTGAATACCACCTGTATAGACTGAGGACACCACCACGTGGTTTTAGGTTGGGGGGGGTTGGTCATCGCAACAAATTAGGCCTACTTGAACTTCGAAAAAAAAAATTTATGGTGATTGCCCTTTACTCATTAGGAGTACAATAAATTACATGCACCCTGAGAATGTGCCCCATGAACAGCATAATCCTCTGGTTGGTATCGTGGCGGGCTTATGTTGCGGTGAAGGGCGCGGTTGGAGATGGACATTCATGGGGCAGTCAGCATTTGCAAGTGTGTAAACTTGACCTTGAAGAATATGGTTCCTCTTTAACCTAATATAACGGAATCAAACTCCCTCAAAACTAGACTTTCCGCCGAGAAATGGTGATAGTGAACGATTGACTATTCTTGAATTGTTTGTGAGCTGTTTGAGGGGTAGGAGACCAGTGCAATGCAGCATCATTGCAAAATGCATTGCGTTTACGTTTTTATAGACTTTCCCCCACTGAAATGGGTTGATTGATTTGCCTGAAAAGTTGACAGACTTTTTGCCAAGAATAAATAGGTACAAGGAATTTTATCAAGAATCAATAGGGGTACAATCATTAATGCACTAAATTACGAGTAACACCTTCCTGTCCCCTTGTATGTCATTGGTTCAAAATAGTAATGCAGAAAACGGAAAAAATGTGTGGTGTTTCCTTAAGGAAATACTCTCTCATTCATTTAATTGTCCAATCCAATGCTCTCAAATTGAAGATTGTGAAATTAACTTTCAAATTGACTTTTATTAGGGGCCCCCTTTCCCCACCTGTTCTGACGTACATTTACATTTGTATACAGCTGGTCCAAACGATCCTGCTGAGGGGACATTTTGCTACGCCCATCTGATAATCCCATCTTTGGAAAAATTAATACTGATCACAACATCTTGTTGAATTTCTGTCCCAATTTACTTTGGGGAAGGGGACAGATCAAGGTAACTGAAAATTGTCTCACCAAAACAAATTCTTATTTCAGTTTAAGAAGGTGTGGTTGATTTGTTTAGGTGTGTAACTAATTTTTAACTAACTCAGCCATGTGGCAGGGTGAACTATCGTGATTGTGCATGATTATCTACCTGTCTGTCAGTCTGTCTATCCGACATTCTGTCACCCATATTTTTCAAATTGCTACCCTCCTACATCCTTATAGATCATGCCTATATTTGGTCACATTATGACCTATGGATGCGTCATCTGGGGTGTTCCATAAAAAAACTGTAAAAATTGGAAAAATGCCGGTTCTCCCCCATATTTAGCCAGAACTTTGGGGGGGGGGGGGGGTGTAAACATTAAAAATCCTTCACCTACCGACTGATTCGAGTGATTGTGATACTTGGTAGGTGTCATACTATAGGTCATTCAGCCATTTCTTTGGGAATACCCAAATTGTGTTCGATGTATTTTTCTAGTTGTCATAGGGTGCTCACAGATTCTAGAGTCGAAGGTCCTGTCATGTAACCATGGCATATAGGTAGGTTATTGCTCAAACTTTCCACCAAAGTTGGGAGAGCACCATTGCGTGGGGTCCTCATATTGCTATGTAGGAGCCCCTGTCGAATTTATGCTGTATATTTGAGAGCCTCGGTTGGGCTTACCTAGCAGACTGGACTGGTATTAGTGGTAAACCATCGTTTTGCTTCTGATTTTCTTCCTGTTCATCCCATGCTCCAGTGAGATTAGTAACTGAAAATTCGATTGCCAATGAGGGTGCCTTTCTCGTTTTGGAGAGAGGATTAACCCGGTTGGCTACTGTGCCATTGGTTGTTGTCTTTAGATATCTGTGATTTTCTGGTCCGTTCAACAGTGGTGTTGCGGGGTTCCATGATTAGCTCACAGTGCAACAGTTATATATATATATATTATAATTATTCGATATATATATATTATTATATATATATATATATATATATATATAATATATAATATATATATATAAATCTATTACTGTGAGTAATCATATTATATTATCTGTAATACGGATGAACTGTACACAGCTTGGTAATAATAAAAACAACTGTTGGAGAATTGCGGTCAATAAATAATTGTCCCGGTGGATATTTCTATGCTGGATCCTTGAATGAGCTTGCATCAGTTGGTCATATTGGGAGAAATTTGTTCCTTCTGGCCCCTTTCACCCATATAGGAATTTTTATATTCTCATTAGAGACATGAGGACTCTTATTCGAGTCATCCTTTACTTGGAATGCCCTGGCTTGTAACAATGGAAAGGACCCAATTACTAGTTACCTAGGTCTCTGACCAGTTGCTTATATGCAATGGAATGTCCTGTTGTTTATAGCAATGATTGCACCAGTATGCTTGTAACTGGAACTGACAAGCTTCTTATAATAATGGAAATGACCAGTTGCTTGTAACAATTGGGTGTTACTGCTGACCTACGTGCTTGTTACAAATTGGAAGTGACCAATGGTTATAGCAATGGAATGCCCTGTTACTTATAGCAATGGAATGACCCAGTTTGGCTTGTAATAATGGAATGACAGTTGCCTCAGAACAATGGAATGCACGGCTTAACCAATGGAATGACCATTGCTTGTAACCATGGAAGTAACAGTTGCTTGTTAACAATCCTAATACCAGTCGCTTGTAAATGGAATGCCCTGTTGCTTATAACAATAAAATGACCAGTTGCTCGTAACAGGATGATCAGTTTTTGTCACAACAAGGGATCCCTACCCAGCTTAAATAAACCAATGGAATGACCGTTGCTTGTAACAATGGAATGTTTACTGGCTGGTAACAATGTTTGACCTACAGCATATGCTTGTACTCATGGAGTGACTATACGTCCCTGCTAGATTAGAATGCTCAAAAAATATTGTTCGTCTCACGTCAAACGAGTTCAAAACGAGACTTGGCGAGCACTCTGCTATGTGTTGTGTCCATTGCCTGTTACTGTTAGCAGTATGCTTACGCAGTGTAACCTAATTTTTGATGAAATTCTGTATGATGGTCCCCTAGCCCCGGCCCATCCAATGATACCGCACACGCTGGCATGAGGAAATTAAGGGTTAAACACTGGTAATGTTTGTTGGCAACTTAACTATGACCTTGCGTGGTAAGGCTTTGTTTTTCAATCGACTTTTGGCTTCAGTCCGCCTACCTGAGAAATTTTCTTTTTCGCCCCCCTCAACACTGGAGGGCGGTGCACTCCTTCATTCATTTAACGTACTCGCCACCTTTGGCATCCATGTTACCTCTAACCTAGAATTTGTCCCCAGGAGTACCAAATACACATATACATTGTCTAAAGTAGTTTTTTCTTTATGCCATTTTGATATGATCCATTACAGATTTCCAATACCACCGAAAACACTGTTAAATAAGACCAGCTGTCCGATACTGGAAGGTGATATGAGGCAGTATTTAAGATTTTTTTGATATCTATTCATTAATAGCAAAATTAATTCCATCATAGCGTTCTTGTTCAACTTATCTTCACTGGGCATTACTCTGCTACAGATCCGTCTCAAGTCAGTAATTACCGCACCCTGGCCTCCCGCATGCTGCCTGCTGACAGCGACAGTGCCAGGATCTCCGACACAGGGGCAAGAGTTCCCATTGGGGACGCGTCGTATGTTACTACTATATTCACAAATAGGCAACATGTTTGGCGAATTGAAATTTAATTCTATAATAAAAAAAATCGAAATTATCCAACTTTTTGAAAATTCTTCCTCTTCCCGCCAATTTCTCTCAAACCAGAGAGAGGGGCCGGGGAGAGCGGAAAACGACCCACAATGGGCGTTATTCATCTCTCTCTCTGTATCAAAAAAAAAAAAAAAGCGTCTTCCCCGACGTTGCCAAGCCTCATCCCTAACGTCGGCATCTCTAAGCTTCAAAAATCTCCCCTTGACCTCCATGAATTTAGGATTTTTCAGCAAGGATCCTGAAATATTCTCAATTCATGTCAAAGTTACCTAAGGTCACAGTCAAAATGCTTGATGTTCAAGGCGAAGATACCTATACATGATACGTAGGTGGTCAAAGGCGATCAAAGACCCATATGGTAGACATAGATCAAAGGCCACATTAAGTCAACAGAGGTCAAACTCGATAACTTTCATGCACGATGGGAGACTTGCATTTCTGTTTGAAGGCCCATCATCACCTTTCCCACGTTTTCACAAGGTTATGCTCTGAGAGGAATACCGAAATACGTGGTTTACTTAGATGCTTCCCAAAGTTTCTCTTGGAGTATTATGAAAGAAGCGGTATTCCAAACTTCGCAAACGTGAATCTGCTCGTCAAAGAGCCATTAATCTCTATACGGGTACTTAGGGATTAGTTCTCGAACCTTTTAACCAGAACCATTAATTGGTTCTGATTGTTAGAAAATTTGCTGACCGAAAACTATCTGAACTGTGCTGAGAAGAGGCAAATCCCGTAGATGCTGGTGTTATGTCATCACACGCGCAAAACAGTATTTCGGAATAGCCAGGAGAGAGGTTGTCAATCTCCGATCCACGCCCCGATCCGCGTGATGGTATCGAACCAAATCCTTGAGTGTTTACGCCGAGAGCGTTTCGCAGTAGAAACATGCAAAGAAACACGGCAGCTGACAGAGAGCCAGTGGAGTGATTTGCACAAGCTGGGAAAAGAATTGACTTGTATGGGCACGATGGCCTACGTGATTAGCACAGTGTAAAGCGTCGCCTTAGAACCCCGGAGAGAAGGGTTCGATACAGACGGGTCATAGCTGGACCTGACACAATAATTGGTACATGGTTGCAGGACTTACTGGACGCTCAGCACGAGAGACTGAAGTCGGGAACAGGAAAAAAAACGGGAAAGCAGGCGACTTGCTCGACCGTGTGATGACGCCCCACCTCCAAATTGACGGGTTTACGTTACCATCAAAGAGGCATGACCGTTACAGTGTCTTAGCTTAGTGGGGGTTCGACAAACAGGCCCCCGAAGGTCAATATTTGACACTTGCAATTTCCATGGGACAATTACATCAGTAGTCAGAATCTTCGTTGGACACTGCAAAATATGTCAAAGCTGATTCGTGGTAGGTGTTGAAGTAGAAATTGGGAGGACCTGACATGATTAGTCCTATCTAGCATGTGCAGTATCTTACAGATCACAGGTGGAATGAAAGCTGATGAAAGAGGGATTAAATAACTCAAAAAAAAAGTCTACGGAAGAAGAAAGAAGACGTCCGGGAACGACAGGTGGTTATCGCCTACGTGAAAAGTGTACTCGGAAGGGGTAGAAGAAACGTTCCAGAAAATTTAATTATACTCACGATATATCATTGTACACACAGGTGTCCCTATCTCAGAAGTCTATCAACCAGCACATTGGGTGTATAATGAACTGTTTCACATAAAATATTTATTATAAGGCTATCTGTTTTGTGTTATCACTGAGTTACAGTGAAGAACACGCCAAATATATTGTACTGCCACTAAAATCCTCCTAAATTTTACTGATTTTTTTTTAACTCAAATCAGCTTTGCTGATTGAGGCAAGTGTGATGCCCATTGTCATTCTTCTATCTATCTATCTATCTATCTATCATCTTCTATCTAGCTATCTATCATCTATTCTATCTATCTATCTACTATCTAATCGATCTATCTATCTATCACTCTATCATCTATCTATCCAGTCTTGTTAAACTTTTCTTTTTTGGCCACAAAAATTGTCGCGCTTTGACGAATTCCCGACCCGACGGGTAACAATGTTGATTCGACATCTGGATGAGCTTTCATGTTGACACCTAAAAGGTCAGGGTCAAATTGCATTTTAAAGGGGCATTATGTGCCCCCCAATTAAGTAAGGAAAAAAAACTGCAAAAACGCTACTTCCCCTACAAATTTTGGTGCACAGTAAGGATGTTCAGTATAATGATGCTCTATGAGCCGTACCTTCGGGGTGTCGGGAATTTTTGAGTTCAAGGTTCCAATTGGGTCCGAGGGCCAATTTTATGAAATTCCACGATGGTTGTACGTGAAACTGCCTCTCTCACAAGCTTCAATTGATTTTCTCTAAAGTTACATGTAACTGTTCTTTGGGTAGAGCGCCATTGGGGGTGTTCAAGAATTTTAGTGCCCCGTGCCAGTTGGGCCAAAGGGCCAGTTATGAAAAAGCACAATAGGTACTCCTACAAAATTCAGTTGCACAGTGCTGATGTCGGTCATGAAGGATGGTCGGATAGACCTACTTGGGGTGTTGAGATTTTCGGTTCCAAGGTCTTGAATCGGGGCCTTCGGACCCCATTTTATGATATTTCACAAATGGTTGTTCGAAATGCATCTCATCCCACAAGCTTCAATTGGTTTTCTTCAAAGTTAATGTTGTAATGGTCCACCAGTAGAGGGCCATGGGCTTTGTCCAGGAATTTTTGCACAAAGGCACCAGTTTGGGCCCTAGGGCCCATCATATGAATTACCTGCGAAATCGAATATTCCTACAAATCTAGTGACAGTGCTGATGATCGGTCATAATGTTGGTCTAATAGCAATACCTTCATGGTGCCCAGGGATTTGGATCCCAAGGCCCAGTGTGGTCCTGAGGGCCCATCATGGGGAAATATGCAAAAATGCCTTCCTCTCTTTCAAGTTTCGGTGCACAGTACTGACCTTAGGGTTAACAGGCGAACCTGGGGGTGTTTCAGTAACTTTTGATCCAAGTCCCACTTGGCTCCGAGCCCCATTTATGAAAATTTCGGGAATTAAACACATTGGTACTCGATTGCATCCCAAGTTCCCAATTGATTTCTTTAAAGTTGTATGTAATGATCTTGGGTAGTGTCCATCAGGGTGTTGAGGAACTTCTGGCTGAAGGCCCAAGTTTGTCCTAGGTCCCATCTGTTAAATCACGCCAAAATGATTTTCATTATTTTGAATTACAGTTTATGCAAACTCCATTCACAAATCCCTCCAAATTCCAAGTAGTGTTTGACATTGAACACCCATGTTGGATGATTTGGAGACACATGTAAGGGAATTAGTAACAATCAAGGCACCCAAATGCTATAAACAAATAGCACTTGGGGAATTTGTCTGGTAGGCACTAATGGAAGATTTGCCGAGTAACGAGTTACAACTTCCTTGCATACTGCAGGGCCATGAGGCGGGTGGCCAGCCTGGAGAGATTGTCGTTTAGGCATGGCATGTACAAAGTGGAAGTGAGATGAATTGAGATTAGGCAATCCATCAAGGAGATGACCCCCCACCATAAAATGTGAAATATTGTGACATTGATATGATGATTTAGGGGGAATAGGATAATATGGAATATTACAACTATCTGAATAAAATGCAAATCTAAGAAGAACAAAATAACACTGCGAATGCACCATCCACCCTCCACCCCTAAAAACGAATGCAAAGGTTTAGTGCAGATGCAGCAGTAACTGCAATTTTGTTGTGGAGCATGGACAGACAAGTGTGCGGTTATAGCCTACAGAATTATTGACATCAGAGTAATAGTCAATTTTAGAGTAGCCTCTTAGGCTCTAGTATATTACAAAAAAAATAACCCTAGAACAAGGCAGTAAGTATTATAAATAAGAGAATAGAGTAGTAACTAGAATTTGCCTATCCACCCCTCCTCCTGAAAAATGAATAGGATTGAAAATCAGAACTGGACTAAGTGCATTTGCAATAAGTAGTATATAATGAAGAAAAATAGAATGAGTGTGTTTGAAAAAACACAGTGCAGCGCAATCAGCAACTGCCAACAATCCCCACTAGCAAGTGCAAGGCACGCTATACATTTAGGATTTATAAAGAACAATTGCTCAAATGGGAATGAGTTGACCCTTCCCTCAAGAAATCTTGCCAACCACTCCCCTACCCCAGAAGTATCGGGTTATGATTGTATGACTATGAGACGACCCTCCTTCTGGAAAATGTTGGATCGAGTAGAATAGAAAAAATACCTGAAAACAATCGCCCTCTCCCCATTTGAGGCTGGGATAGGAAGGGGCAGTAGCCGTAATTATGCTCCAATCTTGCACAGTAGCCACAGGACCCATATATGCCAATATGAGTATATTGCAAACACTAACTAGTGTTTTCCGCACTCAGAGGCGCCTTGAGAAGAAGTCAACTTTTGGGGGGGGGCTCAGAGGCCATTGCCTAAAGGGCGATGGCCGTGGCTCCCGGGGCTCTGGTCACGCTTGCATAACTGGCTGCACCCATCGCCATGGCAGCCTCCAACCACTGTATCGTCCAATTCTAGGCTATAGCAAACAACGCCACGTGGCAGGGTATCTTATGAGGAGGGGATGATGCTGAACACATCAACACAGAAGAAAACTACAATGTTAAATTTGAAAGCTAAACCTGCAGATACTTCTCTTGTAACTAGCGGATTTGCCCGCGATCTTATCAGTATTTTATCCTCGGCACCGACCAAAAAGGATACTGGTTAGGTACCAAACAGTGTGTAATACAAACTCACCATAATTGCAATTTCTCTTACTGATTACAGATTTCTCAACGACGTTCAGGAAGCCATTCAAGCCTCTAGGGAATCTTGGGTCATTTAGATCTTGGATAACTCACCTACTCCTCCAAGACGTGGTCAAATGATATCAGGCAGGGG
>JAODTK010000495.1:0-30069 GCA_026419785.1 Sclerodactyla briareus
TTTTGGAAGCCTGTCCGTGTGAGGTACAATTTGTGAACAACCTAAAATTCCAAGCACAATATCACACAATTGGTCAAATGTTAGGCCGACCAGTTTACACGAAACATACGATGTATCTTGTAGAGACTGCTTGACCGTTCTTAACCGCATTGGACGCAAAAGTGAGTCATAGATGGACATTGTCTCTCTGGAAAAAAGCGCCGGCGTACGGAGGATCAAACTCAGGAGCTGCATGCCAAAGCAGGGTAGGAGTTGAAATGCTTTACCGTCTAAAAGAATGGCAAAAAACGGCATAGAGGACTTGACCTCGAATTCCTGTACATCCATAAGCAGCATGGTATTATTGACAACTCCGTAGGGGGAGATTTTGAATATCCCATACAATGTCTTTAATGACAATGATGACCTTACCGGACCTTACGTTTTAACACCCCACATCCCCGTCACGCAGTCATCATGGACCAGTTCATCAGGTTCACAAAGGACATAGGAATAGCAGCAAGATATGAAGACAGATAGGTAGGGACAGGCAGACAGACAAGCTAGACAGATAGGGTACACCGACGGATAAATAGGGTAGACAGACAGACAGATAGATAGGACGACAGGCAGTACGATAGGGTTAGACATACAGATTTAGGGTAGCAGACAGACAGACAGGACAGACAGACAGACAGACAGACAGACAGATATATAGGGAGACAGACAGACAGATCGACAGCAAACAAACAGACAGGCGAGATAGAAGGGCAGCGCATCACAATAGCTCAACTGCTATTGAGCTGAAAATGAATTGTTTTGCCCACATTTACCTTGAATGACCCTTGATGACTGGCCGTTCTACAAGATGTCACTCTCATAATGCATTCAGTTATACAAGCATTGTTGACAACATCCATTGCTATTGCAAAAATGGTATCAGAACGCACTTTACCCGCCCCCCCCCCCAACTCGGTCTTCAACATGAATTCTGTGTATAGCATTGCCCGAAAACACAGAAATATCTGAAATCGGGAGTAATTTGACCCACTGGTTCTAAAAAAAACATGACATAATTTCTACCAAAAGCTTCCGGGTCACACAATTGCGGCCGACAGGTGGGACCGCGCGATCGCAGTGCGGCATTACCAACCTTGGCAGACGTTCGGTGTTGGGGTCAACGTAGTTTCCCCAATTGGCCTACGAGCTTGAGTGAATTTTGCTTTGATTACTAAGTGTTCAGGAATCAACAAGTAATGCTCAGGAAAGGAGGATACTAGCTGAGTGTATTGCATCTGGATAGACACCACAAAAACATGCCCAAATCCACGTTTTGCAGCGGAGACCATGACGTGGAGACAAGACCTCGCCCATCGCAATGCAAGTTGGCTATAGGAAAAAGGTCTGGTGATGCTGACATCGACCCGGAAGGTTTGCTTCCAAAGCCTCACGATACCACGCTGCCGTCCTCCTAGCGATGTTCGAGCGTCATGTTCGAACATGATCCCTCTTTCACCATTATGAGTAGACCCCAATGATCAACCCATTTAGGACCTTACCAATAGGAGTTATCGCATGTCCAGATATTTTGATTTGAACCACAACTGCCCTCTGGTGGCCCTCGCCGGTACCTGCAACCTCTGTATTTTGTAGTGGCATACCTGGCAATGCATCTAGCCGATGCGGGTGGCTGATTAAAAGACCGTTCATAACTCAACGTACCCTACAACTGAGAGTCGGTAATCAGCTGCTTCCACATAAACATCGGGCGGATGACATTGAATTACTTGTTAACGTTGCTCCACTCTAAAAACTCAATATGAGTAGCATGCCTATTGGAGTGGTACCATGAGGACGTTCTCAAAACGATTAATTCGAGTACGGTACACACCGATTTGTGTTCGATACTATTTACTGTACTTTGTTATGCTTCGACATGGATTATCGTATTATTGAACAACACACCCAATAAATATATGGGGATGAAAAAAAATGTGAAAAAAACACCAAAAACAACAACAAACGGAATGAAATGACGATTGTCCTGAACATAGGATACTTAACTTTAATTAGTAGCTTATCACATATGGGGTCACTAATCACTAATGGGACTTTTTTTTTGTTTTAATATTAAAAGGAGAGTCCATGGAAGCATTTAAGGCACCTTATTGATTTGACCATTGCCTTTATGTCATTGTCTCTATCCCCTTGGGTTCTTCATTATGATACTGAATCTGAACAATTCAGAATGCAATTGTTTGTTATGTAAAATGAGGAAGAGCGTAGATAGTAATCTGATTAGATCTATTATACCCGAACTCTACTGGTAATGTAACATCGAATTGAATTACAATCAGTACATATGAATGATGGGAGAAGAATCATTGTAATCATTAGATTCTATTATTACCTGACGATGCCTGCTATCACAGACACTGTTCCAAAATGAGGCTAGCGGAAAAGGATGAGTGGAGGCTTGGCGTTCCGTCAGCCGGCCACTATTTGGCACGATACCAGTAGCATGGTGACTGTTCAGCCTGTTCCCTTATACACTACTAAGTGAGTCTGACTACAGGAGTTATATAGTGTGTCGCTGGCACGCAGGTATTTACTTTTTAATTTATTGCGTATTATTTCGTTGCAATCTTTAAGGAGTAGTCAGCCATTATCTGTGAAGAACAATGCTATGCTTTCCATTCGCGTACTTTATACAGGGATATGAGAAAACAAACGCATAACACGGGAAAGTTGGGGAAAGTACACTTCTGAAAGTGAAAACGCTATTAACTACAGGTTAATATTGAGAACTATATAACAGATGCGTAAGTGACGAAAAATATCCCCTCATCATTGCAGAGGTGTAGCCTAGCCTCCGTATAATTAAACAAGTCGATTATTGCCCTTTTATACAAATACGAGGGCCAGAGCCGAGTGTCGGTCATGTTGACTGTCACTATCATGAAACCGTTGAATAGCCTATGTCACATGAAACGTGATTTCATAACAAGCCGGTCACTGAGTAGGTGTATTCGCGGGCTAACAAAATGTCTGTTGAGTTTTATAATGGTATACTGAAAAGTTCATTTGTAGACCTGATACTAGGCCTATGAGTATGAACCTATCTCAGGCTACACAAATGGCAACACAATTGGACACTTAACTGTGGGGCGCGCCTACGCCGTCTGGCCTGGTTCCCAATGTTCACGGTCGATACGATACTTGCAAGTAGTAAACGAACACAGCCCTCCAAGTATGTATTGTATATACGGTGTGCGGTGGTTAATATAAACTGGAGGGGGTTCATAGTACGACAATGAAGCCCCACGCCACGTAAGCCGGAGGGTATTATGATTAAGCTAACCAAGCATATCAGGGTTATTTTAGAACAGGGAATTTCTACGCGGTGGAGTTGATTCCGATTTGCGTAAAAGATGGTTGACAGGCTATACGTGGGGAGGTGATGGGAAACCACCGGTTTATGAGACTGTCATTTTCGGATTCAGAGAGATAGATATATTATGCCATTAACTGAAATGAAACACTGAGGGAAGGTGAATAGAGCTGTGGGTTTGGTTGAACAGCGAAGAAGCTTAATCAACGCGTAGGCTAGACGTTAAAGTGATGGTATTGCATTCTAACTAACATTATCGACCATGTGGGCTTACCTATCTTAATTTAACCCTGACGTACTATAGGAACCTGAGTCACTGTGACTGAGTAGTAGCCAGTGGAACACATCAGTGTGAAAAAGTGAAGGAGGGGGGGGGGGTTGCCGTGGGTGATTGCCATTGAACCAGAAATCTCTGTGTGAGAATATTAAGGGGTCGATGAGAGCACGCACAGAGTGGGAGGGCATATTCTCCCACCCCCGCGAGTGGCCCACGCAGTAGGCCTTGGTACGAAGATATTTGTTCATGTGGTGGTTTTGAGGTCGAAAACCAAGGCAGGTGCGCCCTCCTTATTGGCAAAGAAGTACAAGTTATGGGCCCCTAGACCAACTGCTGCTGCAATATTGGTAAATAACAGCTGCACAACTTCTACTGAAATGCAAAAACGCAATGTTTGTGTAAACAATTTCTACATATTGAGTCCACTTGGGGGGGGGGGGGGGGATTAGTTATGGGTTTGTTTGTTGTCCTAGCACAGGCCTACGCGAGAAGAGGAATTACGAGAAACCCTTTCTAAATGAGATATTTCAACTGTGGCCTTGTTTGAGTCTTTGGCAATGAATTTGGACGAATTGACCTAGTTGGCCTAAGTGGCATGTATTAATGAATGAGGAATGGATTTGAAATTGAGTCTTCTTCTTCTATATCTGTTGAACACGTTCGTAGTTTGTATTACTGTCTATATCTTTTGGGTTTTGCATCACACGTCTTGTTCTCCTTTTCTGCCATTGCCTACGTTATCATTACATAGGTTCATGCAGTAGGCGCTACCTTCCCTACACGCGCTCCCCCTCGCGTGGCAAACCCGGGCCCAGGGGGGTCTCTCTCACAAAAGCACATGGCGCCAAATCCCCAAACTTATACTGGCTGATATTCGATTTGAGGGTTTCCTTAGTATAATAAAGTACAGCCCGTATTCCTAAGGTTATATATTCCGACGGTTCATTGTTCCTCAAGGTCATTAATACTTGAGGTTCTTATTCATAATGGCAACAAAAAACAACACCCCCCAAAAAACTAACAAAAATGTCAGGTTTGCATGATTAAAGCAAATTTTCGTAATTCATCAATCTTGGAAATTATACTACCTCTAATCCGGGCACGGAAAGGTATTCTATCCATATAAAGCAGGAGAAGCGTGATTCATCTTCAATAGCAATGTTTCGCTCATAATAAGACGAAGGTGCGATAATCCATACTATAGTAAAAGGTTCGTAATCCGTCCATCGAACCCAAAACTGTTTCTTTGGCATGCAATTAAATAAAAAGGTATGTCTGTTTAATCCATTAGCTGTCCGGTGGACTCATGTGTGTAGTGTTCCTCGGTGCGCCCCCCCCCCCCCCGTGTGGTTGAAAAATCCCCTGTATACGCAGCCTGCTACCATCCACTACTACGAAGTCTGTGTTTTCCCCTATATCTTCCACCAACTCCGCCGCACCATCTGCTCAAAAAATATTTACACCGACCACCTCACCCCACCTAGGTTGAGGAAACCCATGATGAAACTGAGGCCTTTTCTCCTAAAGCGGCGTTTCCATGCCGCGGGCGGGCGGGCGTTTTTGTCGAATCGGTCATGAGCGATTTTTTTCCGCCCGCCCGCGTGCCCACGCGGAATTTCGTAATCGATTTCCGGGGGTTTCCCTGCAATCGTACTGCTTTAGTAGCCCGATAGTGCAGAGTAAAGGAATGTTTTTATGTTCAAATCATGTTCCAAACAACACTCATACTGTTTCAATTCCAACACTCGTAATGAGATCTTATACAATTTCTCTCCATTTTTAACGGCCGGACACCTATTTTGGTACATCTCGCAACCTTAACTTATCAAGTTTATGGCTAATTAAAATCTACAAAACCTGGCAATTGTGAAAGTAAACATGTATTAAAATTAATTATTTGTATTATTTGTTACCCATCGTTTTGACATTTTAGAATCTGGTTCTAAAGAACTACACCCCGGTGGTTAGGTTTTAACACTATAGGCCTATGCAGTCCGGTGTTTGAAAAATAATAATAATAATAATAATATAATTAATCATAATATAATACTAACTTAAAATAATAATAATAATATAATAATAATAATAACATAATAAAAAAATAACAGTAGGCTACACGGTTTCTTATTATCCTATAGACCTGAAGGTGAGAGTGCGTGTTTCGAGAAAACGCCCGCCCGCCGCGTGCTTGGAAACGGGTCACTCGGGGTGGCCCGCGTGCCCCGCCGCCCGCCCGCCCGCCGCGGTGCATGCAAACGCGAATAACACGAAGTATCAACCCTTTTCCCATTCTCGATAATAGCCTTCTTCCGTATTACGAAAACCGAACCTCCTCACCCGCTATGGTTAATTGAACGTTTTTTTGTTGTCATTATGAAATACCGGGCCTTGATTTATTTCCCATTGTGAATTACGAACCCCTTACGCAAAATTTTCACGCTAGGGATTCACGAACCTGATAAAATGACGACGTTACTGGTATCAAACTCGAAATCGGGCTCTGCTCTCACATCAAACCGAATACTCGAGTAAGCCACGTTCACATAACCATTGTCCTTCAAAGAAACCCGATGTATCGGAAGTCTGAAGGGTTCTCTATAGCAACTTCATGTTTTCCACTCATTGATTTCTATTCGGCAGCTTCGTTACATTTAATAATATCACTGTAATCTCGAACCTTCATGTAAAATTGCCCGATATTGCGCATCACATCACATAGAAGTGACATACTATGTACAACCTATCAATCAAATCGCCTTGAATTTTTTGTCATTTTCTGGAGTCACTCATTCACTAGCAAGGGTCACTAGGGAGATGCTTTGTTGTGTCCATTCTCCTGCGAGGGCAAAACATTCCAATAATTTGTGTTTAGTTTTCCCCAAACTTTCAACAATTCGTAACGAAATATCTCAAAGTCGTCATGAACATAATTGTTGTTGCGGTCTTGTAATGAAGTCGCAGTTTTGTTACAAAGGTTTTGTTTTTTTATTTGTATATCCCAGCCATATTTTTGTTGATTTTTGAGGTATCATATCACAACGTGTTTCTGCACCCCGCTCCCCTCGCTCACAGAGGGTATTGCCTATAACCATTGTGACGTATGTACTTTATGACAGTTTTTAAACCCGGCATGGCACGCTGGGGTATGGAAGAGGTTATGCCTGAAAAATGGAGACCCAAGTACCATGAGGTGTTCCTATTAGTGTTATTCGGCCTTCAAGTTTGGTTCATTATGCCAAGAATAAAAGATTATTCCTATCGTGCAATAATGAATGACGCCACCGTTGACCAACATAACAGCTATACCATGTATTCCATTGTAACCATCGTTCTATAACTGAAATTCGGCATTTCGCAGCGCCTACCAACCCACTCCAGCAACCCGTCTAATCACTCATTATTTTCCAAACGTAATGTGGTAAGTTTCTCTCAAACGGAGAACATTTGCTTGGGTGTGAAAATGTGACCATCGTTTTTACGATTGCAATGAATGGATGCTTTTCCATTGCAATTGCGCACAATACATATTCCCCGACTACAAAAGCGCCTCAACGGAAAGTGGTATTGACGTCGGATTTGGACTGACGCACTCAGTTTCCATCCAGCTACTATATTAACCTACTTTATTCTTATGCGATTGTCCCTGAAACGACGTGACTTCTGTCATTTGCTTTTCAGGTAGCTGCAATTGGTATATAAGCAACCATGACGGGGATATTTTGCGCTGTCTTGCAATGACCTGAACTTCCTCAATCTTTCGTTTTACGTATGTTTCTATGTACGCAGTCACACTATCGTACTCACATAAGTCCAGTGTTGTTTGCTTTCTGTGAATCACCATACTTACTTGTTAGGGCTGGGTTACAGTTGGCGCTCATACTTTGTTAATTACAAGTTACCGAATGGTGAGTACATCCCCATTTGTTTTGACAGTGAGCACGAAACTGACGATCAGGGAATCGCCCAGGATTTTTCAAGATATCTCCCGATTCCAGAGCTCTGCAGTCCTGGCCCTCCAGGATGCCAGCGAAGCCTACCTCGTCGGGCTCTCGAGGACACCAACCTGTGCGCCATACATGCCAAGCGTGTCATCCATCATGCCCAAAGGACTGGGTGTCCTATGGGCTCTCCCTCGTCGCATCCTTTGGGCGAACGCTCCTATCCTCGGCTCGCCGTCCGTACCGTCGCCCGTCCATCTGAATTCAATTTCACGGAGTTTTGAAAGTCCGGCTAATTCTGTAAACAAGAGGTTAACAAAGTTTTACCAATTACAGTAAGTAGTTCAATCTTGAAGACATTTATTTTGTAACTTTCATACATTATCATTATTGTTTTTTTTCACATTTTTTATTTTTATTCGAGCGATATGCATCTGTGTCTTTAGGTCACCTCGAATGTAACTGGTGCAATGTAGCACACTCATCATTGCGGAGCTAGGCCAGACCGAGTGAAGCCATTTCCCCGAAGTAGTGAAAAATTATTATTCATGAGGTCGCCAACCTCAATTTCGAGCAAAGAAGAACTTCAAACGCAATTCTTTGAAAATCGCTCACAGGAATCCTATACAGCCTGCTGCCCGAACAAGAACTGAATATTTGGAAAGACAAAATTCCAAACTACAATATTGCCGGCGCGTTTAAACAGTTCCCCCCGTTTCGTTTTCGTCGAGATTTTGGCAAGGTCAAACTGATTCCCCGACCGAATCATCCCGGCCAGTCATTTTTTGCAAATAGTCAGTCAATCATACCCTTCCGCATGATACTCGCGCACAAACCGAGTCGTTGTGAACTTTTAGCCTGTTGCCCAGCGGTTTGCCGCGGGTTATTTGAACTGCTCCGTGGGCCTATGTGCAATTACGTTGTAAATAAGCACTGCGATTCGGTTGTTGCATTCGATTGAGATGTTGAGTTCAGTCCCGGGTTGTAGCCCGTTTGTTTGATGTTTTTCCACCCGTGGTCAGTAAAATTGGTAGCCTGGCGATATTGCGCGAAGGTCACGTAGGCCTAGGTAGGCTCTATTTCGTAATTTTCGGAACTTTCTGTCTGGGTATCTTCTACTGAATTCCCAACCGATCCGCAAAATTGAGTTGTTCTGATATGTATTAGCCTAATACATCGAAACCCTATCATTGTTGGGCACACATTTGGCAGGTTATCCAACTGTTATGTATTTCGCGATAGGTGTGTTAGTTTACACAACATTTCAGATGTGCGCAGCTTAATCCGTACGCAAATTTGTCCCTGTGCTATGCCTACCCAACTTAGTGTGGAGGATAACGGGTATATTTATTTGCCTGCGTTTGTGATCCTTGGTCTGTCGTGGCTGATTGAGAGGCTCACCCTTCAAATGCACATAGCTTGTTTCAAAGTGGCGAACAATCCGATGAGCGTACAACGACGAGGAAGTTATTAGACCACTCATCTCTGGAGTGGCTTGTTTTGGGCCTGTTCTTCCTCATTCCGCTTCAAGTTTACGGTTCTAGCCATAGTGGTGTGTATTTTTTTTATTGGGAAGGTTTTTAATTACTATATCATAATTTACACCTAATCTTTTGTCATCACTTAATTCAGATTAATACACCTCAATGCCCCTCCTTTGATACCCCATGCATTATTTGCTGCATGGGACAGCTATGACTTTCACGATCCTCCTGCAATGTAATGGTTCTCCATACATGGCCATGTGAAGAATGGCAAGCATAATTAAAGTCCGGTTTCAAGTGAATAGGATTCGGCGTATGACCGTATTGTTTGGTCACAAACCCGCAACAGTAAACAGCGTGTACGTATGGTAATAATTGAAGACACCTGAGAGTAGAAGAAAAAAAGAAGAGAAAAAAAAATATATATAATTGTTTCGCATGTTTTGAAACGACTGTGCTGCAGCTTTTCGCACCGTGGCGTAGCAGACTAATTACCATAGGTTTTTCACTCCTTCGGGTGAACTCCAACTTTCACCCGTTTCCTGGCCTAGCTCCCGCACTGCTCAGTGCTTCCACGATTAGTTGGTGTAACGAAGCACGCGCCAACCACCCACCTGTTTTGAAAACCATTTTTGCTATAGTATTTTTGAGAATTTGACTTCTGACTTTTTGGTGCGTTATCCCCAGGCCATGCATGTTGGAAATGTCACATTTTCAGATGGCCGTCGATGCAATTCGATTGCAATAACGGCCCACCGACACTACACCCACACGTTATTGGAGTAATTTGGCCTCTACATCATATATAACCTAAATATAACCTCCAGCACTCCGAACGTTCGTTCGTCGTACCTTTCGAGATGGGCAAATAGCCTTTCCAGTCTCTCTCTCCTCCCCCCTCTCCCCCCCCTCCTCCCCCCCCCCCCCCTCTCTGCCCTCTCTCTCTCTCTCTTTTTCTCTGAGACTAAGCCACGAGTAGCCTCCAGGGCATGACTACTCCTGCATCCGTGGTATATACTCACCTTTTACTGTATCTACTGTATCGCATCGTAAGAGCCGGAGACACAATTGCAGAATGATGCAACGGCCTTCTCCACATTCGTCACTTGGAGGGATGGAGGGGGGGGGGATCTCGCAGCCTCTGGTTCCCTCCTCTCCTTGCTGGTGCGTTGTCATTTCCGAAGCCCTCATGGGTGCTAGGAAATGATGAGTACGCCAGATTAGGCAAAGATTAACGCCTTCTTGCAGCTAGGGAAAACCTTTTCCGATTATCCACAAAAAACAAAACCCAAGATTCACACAACCCGTGCTCTTTTTATAATTTATTCCGCAGCTTCAACAGACACTTAGACACACGTAGTTGTCAAGTAGCAGATCCCAGATCCTCTTTACATGGTATCTTCGCATCTTTGAGGGCAATCGCGAGGAGGCTCGAGAAGCGGAAACCAATGCTGAGCCGGCCAACACGGAGCGGGAGTGTATGGTTGGCGTCTGTAGACGACGCGCGCCTAGTACAACAACGGCTGATCTGTCTGATCGGAGGAAAGAAGTAGACGTGTAGTCCAGTCCGTTGAAGGGGTACGCGTCGATTTTACACGCCCGGTATGGAACTGAGGCTGCAGAATGTCAGTAGTTTTTAGCATTTTTGGGCTGCACGAAAAAGATCCATTTTACAACAGCCGTCAATAGGCGGAAGAGATGGTCCGCCCGGACGCGTGTAACATGCTTCACTCGTTTGGATCGGGAAAGAGTGTCCGTCATTTTTTCCGTTTCTCGGCGATGTGCCCTGCACTGCGCTGATGTTTTTGAGGTGATCGCAAAGCCATAAGCGTACGGATTCTCCGAAGAATAGTCTTCTCTTCTTGTTATGTAGGGACCGTGGGTTTGTTGTCCGACGGGGCTGTCACGCTATATGCCTCGGAGCTCTCTTCCACTGACGCCCAGCAACCAAAACGTTTTAAAAACGTTTTCCTTATATTCACAGTTCTAAATATGTTTCGCTAAGTTTCTAGAAACGTTTTTTGTTGAGTAACATAATGTTCAAACGTTCATGAACGGTTTAACAAAACGTTTTGAAAAATGTTTTTAGTAACATTTTTGTTTAATTTGATATTTAATGAGTACGCTGACCAAGGGACACCGAGCGATAATCCCACCAACTCCGACAGTCAATAAGCTCAACCTAACCTGTTTTGACTTAGTACTTTTTGTCGCTAAAGGTTTATGGAGCATTTTTAAAGAAATTAAATTTTCCCCAAAACCGTGTTATAATCAAACGTTTTGCAAAACGTTTACAACATTTTCCTAACAATCTATTTACTCCACAAAAAACATTTTCAAAAAAAAACTTTTTTGAAATGTTTTTGAAACGTTGTTGTGTTTGTAGGGAGATTGCCCTGAACACCGCTTCTGCCCAACCAGATTGAATGTTCTGAGCGTGACTCCGGCTGGAGTTTGATACCCCGATACGAGTTTATTTTTTCCATGTTGCGCTCAGCCTGTGAGAGCCCATCCGTGCTGACCGTTGTAGCCATTCGGATATCCCGTAAGGGTTCCGTAAGGGTCCGGATTTGGAAGGCCAAGCCCAGGTAGTGAACCCGAAAATGGAAATATAGACGTCTTTGAGATCCATTGACGTCGCCCACTCGCTCCCTGGTAGTAAGTGGTAAGGTTCTTGCAGTGTTGACTCGATCCTGACCTGTCCTCGGCGTACGAAATGGGGGACCGTTATGTTGAATAGGCGCAATAACTTAGAATGGGTCGCCACAGGTTCCCCTTCTTGGGCTAGAAGAAATGTTACCCTGAAAAAGTGGCTGTTGATGGCAGAGTGTAGCGACTCCCATGGCGTGCTTCGACAGCATGACCTGCAGCTCATCACATCGGAGTTTTGAGGTCGCTTCGGTAGAATCAGAGCCGTGGCTCTGAAATGAACTCTACCCTGTGATGCCCCCCGACACACGGGCCACTGACGCGAGTTCACCATCGAAAGTGCCTGGTCCGTGAGTTCTGAGGCGCATTCGGTAGATCAAGCCGGTGGCTCTGAAGCACTCCTACCCGGTGACGACCCCGCCGAACCAACGGCCAGGTTGAATCATTTCCCGGATATCTGTGCTAACTGCATTTATCTCCCCACCGGGCTAGAGCTTACCTTCTTAGAGGCTCTCATCCGTAACCGCCACATCGGTCCGGTGGACGCTTTGTTCCGATGTCCAGTTTGTGCGGTTGTCTGCGCTTGAGCTACTCGTCGACTTTGCCGTCGCCTCGGCTCCCGCGATCGCGCTGGTGACTGCCGCCTCGGGAAGTAGATGGATGGTTGGAGCCGCGGGTCGAACGGGATTTTCCGTGGCTTTTTGGTTTGTGACTCGCAGACTTCAGACTAACCCTCGGCTGTGAAGTCTTGTCGAACTCGCTCGCGAAGAGGTCTTCCCGATGAAGGGTGAGGGCCGGCCGGGAGGGACGATCCTGGCTGCTGTGGCCCCATTTCGTCGCGTTAAGAAACCAGCTCCCGACGTGCTCTGGTCCGCTCGCACGGTAACCTTCAGCAAGTTGGTCTAGACGACCTTGCTAGCGGTCCCTCAGACCGACGCCTGTGTCCCTCCGTGATTGTTCCTGGGGAGACTTTGTATGAGCTCCTTTTGCTGCTAGGAGACCCCGGTAACGTGGAATCGAAACCGACAAGCACTGCAAGTCGATAATCCTTTAGAATTCCGTCCATTTCTTCGAGGCTGGGTCAGAGAAGTAACCCTTCCTTGTTGACAGCCCCTTCTTGCTTCCAAGGCCATCTTGGCTTTGCCAACAATCCAGGCTCTAGAAGATTTTTTCTCTGTAATCTGCGTCTTTTGTTTCGAAAAGAAACACTTCCTCCCCGCTTCGCAACGGGGAACCTCTTGCCGTCAAAGGGCATCGTTGTAGGTGTCCACTGACTGGAGAGGGGATGCTCAGGGAGAGACGGCGAAGGGGCGCGTTGCTCGGTCTCGACAGGGGCTGGGGGCTCGAAACCTAATACTCGACGGAACGTATCTACGACGCTCTCTCAGAAGGCTTCTTGGGTGTGATTCCATCCTTACAGAGGGTTATCGTCTCCCTCTGTAAAAAAAAGAAAAAAAAGGCTCGTCCTTGGCGGAGAGATACGGAAACATGAGGGCTGGGACTGACGGTCGGGTGCCGGTGTTGACTGTCGCCCACGGCCCGGGCGGAAACGGGCCCGATAGCGCGAACCCCGCTCGGAAAACTAACCCAATAGCAAGTTTAAAACTGCTCCTACTAAGTCCCCAAAATCGCTGGTTGGCTCCGCGGCTCATTGTACTTCTTACCGCGACTGCTCCTGTTGCCATTTTCCTGGATTGCGAACGGCTCCTGGTCTTTCCCACAGTTCCCCCGGTCGTGAGGTACAACCGTGATGGCTCGTCTTGTTGAACGAGGGCTCCAGCTCGCTGTAGTCACTTCCCGAATAGTCAACATCTCTCTTCTCCCACCTACTGGACTCCCGGCTAGGTCGGCCACTGGGGTCCTTGTATCTAGTGGCTGGGCGGGCCAGCCATGTTGTTCCCTGACTTGACGGGTCCGAACGAGTCAGGGAATTCCGGACCCGGAATAGTACCGTGACGAAGTTAGCCGGGGAATCCCAGTGTTCGGCAGAGCAAGGAAGCCCCGGAATTATCGGTATGGGTAAGAGGGATAGACCATGACTGATCCAGACCTCCCGGTGACAGGCGGGCCCTCAACCGTCTTCTTCTTGGCCTGCCGCTTTCCTCTTCACGAATTTCTGTCTTTCCTCACGCTTTGGAACTGACTGAATCAGAAGAAGCCCAGCCCCCGACCTTCGCCGTTCCCCTCCGTACGCCAGTCCTCAACGATTGTGACCAGGAATCCGGCCTTCCCGTACAGATCCCACATCGGCCGGTGGCAGAGCAGTGGCGGATCGGGACAGTCCGTGTATGGTCCTTGTCCCTCTCCCGTACGGCGCAAATCTATCCAGAAACGGCCGCCGCGGCGTCACAGGAGCCAAACGGCAATACCAGCAACTTGTTGTCCTCGTTCGGTTCGGTAGGATGGTTTTTGACTTCCTCTCTCTTACTTAACCACCGCAATACTCGGTCGACTTGTATGGGCCGGCTACCTACCGCGAACGCTGACCGAGAAACGGAAACGGTTTAACGATGGGATTTGACTCGAACGGACAAGCCGCGGTCTCTAGCTATTTGAACCAGCACAGACTCGGTGACAGCTAAACCCATACACCAGACCCAATGCAGGGTCAACGACTAGGCACTTCAATCCGCAGTACGTGATGAACAAAATTGCTAAGATTCGTCCTTACACTGGTCATCCTTCCATTAACCGTCGGGAGCCTGGCAATGTGTCGTCTCAAACCCCATCCCCATGTTGAATTTGCCGCTGAGGTGCCTGCGAGCCAACCTACAAATACGTACATTTTTATATCAGATGAAAATTCTTGAAAAGTTCAACTTTTCAATAATTTTCATCAAGTTTTTAGGTGCCTTGTCGGATTTTATAAATTTAATTAAGGCAAACTTAGAGATTTTTTTCAATACTATTAGATCATCATCAGATAATCAATTGAATTGGGTTCTATCAATTCTCCATTTCAGTTGCTCAGTACACTAAAACAACTTACTCAGAGCCCAGCTAATCGAAAACCGTATACCAATTCGTGTACATACTGATCCATGACAGCCCTTAACGAAAATCGATCTGGGGTGCTGGACAAAATTACCTGGATCAGGCAGGGGTGCTCCGCACCCCGTCAAAAAAAATCTGGGGTGGCTGCAGCACCTCTAGCACCCCCCCTAGAGCACCTCCCCCACTCGCAGGGGCTTGCAAACGAGTAGTAGCCACATTGGAAAACTCAAAGAAGTCTTCGAATGCCAAACATCAAGTCTATGGACAATTTTGAGAACCTGGATCAAATCACTCCGAACCTGCCTCGTTTCCATGACGTTAGCCCAGACGCCTGCTTCTTTCCTCGTACTGGAAATCTCTCAGGCTACTAATTAGTTTTGTAGCCCCTCTGAACATTTCAATGAACGGCTCATCTTTTTCACGAAATGAGGGTTACCCCTTGATGAATACTCGAGTGATGTCCTCACCATTTGCTTGAAGAGTCTATTGAACTATATCCTCATCCAAGGTAGTGAAATGTCGCTTAATCAGACCAAGAATCCAATTCCTTTCCTTGCCGCTTCAGCACAGCTTCTTGAGGTTTTCAAAGCGAGCCTCGAACACACACCAAGATCTTTTTTTCCGAGTCCACCACCCGAATATCCTGACCCCGGGTCACTGCAATATGCATTACTATTTTGGAATTCAACATCAATTACTGCCAGCGTTGAAAACTCTGGCGCATCAACGCCATTGGAATCAGGTCAAGACAATTCTGAACAATTGTAGACATGTCGTCCGACGAACCTCTTCAACCCGTTTGTTGTCGTCTGCAACTTTTTTCACTCTGTTGCCTGAATTATCAAGATCGTTAATGTGAGTTCAGAAACAGTAGGGGGTCCAAGAAACGATCCCGTGGAACGCCACTAGTGACCTTCTTCCAAGTAGAAGCACAACCGTTAATCGTTGTTCCCTGTCATGAAGCCCCCCTCGACTCACCTGCGTACATGCCCGTCAAGACGTTTATATGGGGAAATTTATCAGGCTCCTTGAAAGCCCAACGATAATATCAACAAGCGTTGCCTCGGTCAACAGCAATGAGTAACACCTTCTATGAATTCTAAAAGATTATAGACAAACACGACTGCCCTTTTTCTGAAACCATGCTGGGAGTTGCTAATCAGATTCTTTCCCTCGAATGGTTACCATATGAGCCCGAACTATCGATTCCATAACCTTACAAACGATACTGATGAGACTGACGGCCGGTAATGCTAGAAGGACGAACTTAACCCTTCTTGAAATGGGGCAAATATTCGCCCTCCTCCAATCATCAGGAACAATACCTTCCTCCCGAGTTTTATTGACAATTTCAGCTAACGGAGAAAGAGATTTTAGGGGGGGCGGGGGGGGGGGAACTCTGCAAAGACTTAAAAAAGAAGGGGGTAAACTGCATCCGGTCCAGGGAGATTTGCCATTGTGAGACTCTGAAGTTTGGTTTGAATGAAACGGTGACAAACACTATCACCAACGATTCTGGTGATTCACAACAAGAGAGGCATTGGAATTTTGAAGGTTCTCCGCTGAAAGACTGAGAAAAATAATTATGAGAATATCTGACAGTCCTGGATTCCACTAACCGTCAGCTACCAGTATCAGGCTCCAAGCAATGGACTAATGCCATCTTTAACCTTCTGCTTCCCCCTAATATAGAGAAGAAAGACGGTGATTGTCTTAACGAAAACGCGCATTCAGGCTAAACTCATTAATGTTTTGAAGATTCGAGATAGCAGGATCAGGACAGAGCAGTCTCGATGCGCTTTACTAAATTACCGGTTCATCGGAAACAGTCACGCACCTCGGCAATCCCGGAGAGTCTATGACAGCAGGTAATCAGCGCCTTGTGGTGCCTCAAGGTGCCTCACAGGTACCCATTCAACCTGGGTAGAGTAAGGCAATGGAGGTAAAGTATCTTCATAAGGAAACTCGTCTTTGGATTACGAGCCTGAAAAGGGGGGCGCCTCACCGCTAGCGACCACGACCTCCAAGATAAATTTATTGATACTTTGCCGTTGTTATGGCAGCAACTCCACAATATTGTGAGATAAATAAGCAAGCCGCGGACGAAATTCAAGAAATTAGGTACAGCGGTGCAGCGCTGAAAGAGTAGGTATATCAGTATTATGGTTCTACACATGTATACCCATTAATAAAATATCTATATGTCTCCAATTTAACTTGAATTACTCGATTAACAAACATACGAATGTAAAAACAGAAATACAAAAAGATGATCTAATTGTCACGTCGCAGTACCCGACTACATCCTTCAAATTAATGCAGTTGAAGCAGCCGCATGTGCTAAATAATGATGAGTCACGGTTATAAAGGCTAAGGTTATGTAAACAGATTTGCTTGAAACTAGAAAAGGGGGAAGAGGACATATCAAAACACACACCCAAATGTAGGAGCACGGCATGTTGCCTTGTTTGAGATTCTTCAAGTATTTGAGAAATTGAGAATCCAGCAATTACGAGGGAACCGATGCAAAGGCTGCCCATATACCCTAGACAGTAAATGTTTGTTCTTGACCCATGATACAGGAAAACGAGAATAGGTTTTCACAAAGAAATCATTGAAATTATATTTCAAATGTCTGTTGAACGATTCTGCAGGTTTGTTATTCGGATACAAGTTTTTTGTATGGTATTTCAAAAAGTACAGGTCAAAATTGACTGTTTGTAATTTATATTTGGTCTGAGGTTCCCCCGGTGTCACAGGGCAAATGTTGCAAAGCTGATTGTGCATCACAGCGCACTCGAAATCGGCTAAATGGGGGCTAAGCTGTCATAGTGTACTAGAAGGCAAAAAAAACCGAAAGTCCAGTCATAACTACACGACCATTGGCCTTCCGGGTCAACAGAAGGAGTGACAAAAGATTATTGATTCTTTAATTAGAATGGGAAAGAAAGGACGATGATAAGAAAAACATTTCTTTTTTTTTTTTTTATACATATCAAAATAGCACGTACGATTGATGCAGTTGATGCGATGTAATTTCGATGGATAAAGCCTAACAGAACTCATTCTGTAACACACGCGCTGATATAGTAAGATTGAACCATGGACTCCAATTAATATCAACTGGTGGCGGGATTATGTCCAGGATTTGTTTGATTGATCGCCCTATCCGTACTATTGTGTGGCCCACCGATATTTGAAAGGTGTTAGTTTTTGGTTGTTTGTTGGTATGAAGTCGCACTTAATAAGGTATTACGCGTGTGTCTACTATCACGTGTGTGGTGTAGCAGAGGACGTGTCTTAACAGTATAAGGCACGGATTCCAAGAGGCGGTTGCAATGTGAAAAATCGCCAATTCACGAGAACTGAGAGGGGGCTAGGGTTTGAATATGTTCTATCAAGTTGAGATGAAGATATTTGTTTCCACAGAAGCCAAAAAATGTCATAAATGAAGGCAAAACAGCGCTGAATATGCGAAATAAGCACATATACCAATGCGCTTGGCGATGCGTTATCACCGCGAATGAATTCTATGGAAGTCTTCCTTAAAAAGCCCAGCAACGACAATGCATGGTGCTGCTTGCCTTTTTGAGGTCTTTTCGCATACACTTATAGTGTTCTCTTTGAACAAACTTGTTTTCGATTTCACAGCCAACTCGAACACGCATACGCATCTATGGAATCCAACCTCGATGTAAATGACTCAAGGGACATAATCACGGGACTGGCGATACACTCCTAAATGTCATCCGAAGCCCTTGAATCTATTGTTTATGATTACATGGCGGAAAACGAAATAAACGAAAAATTAAAATGGAAATGGAATGCTGTGAATCTGATAAAATCCCTAATCTAAGCCACTGGGTAAGACTTCTGAGATTCAAAATCTTTCGAACATATTGAAAAGTGGATGAAGGCATGCAGTCATCGATAAAATAAAAACGTCTGCATGGTAATTCGTAAAATAAAGTCTGCATTCATATTCACGCCAATTCGTAGTCGATAAGTTGGCTCTGAAATCTGGGAGGAATGTTCTTTCTTAGGGTGAAGGTAACCTATACAAACATTATATCGAGATTACGGCTATCGCTACCATAACGCCACGTAGAGACATGAAGATAAATTAGGGAATTGCCTTACGTATTACCTACCTCAGTTTGTCAATCCTAGGAATTTTAGTCCGAATGAATCGTTATTCAATTTGAGTTAAAGGCCATAGGTAATTGTTTGCAATCTGTGGCTTCCCGCAAGACATAACGTTTATTGAAACAATACGGATGTCAGTAAGTATGTACTCATAATAAGGTGTTATGCCAGGGATACTCGTGGAAAGCTGATAAATAGCGACGGAACAATTGAGTTTGGTCAAGCGTCCATGCAAACAAATAGACTGAATGAGTTGCATGCCCTCTTCGAAACATATGTGCTTTTTAAACCAGCTGCAAATATTATATATATAGATATATCTATATATTTAATATATATAATATATAAGATATAGATATAGATATATATATATATTATATATTGATAGATATATATATCTATATATATATATTATACAGCATCTCTCCGGTTAAATATGTCTGTTATTGCGAAGACATACACATTTGTTTCGCACTATACCAGTCTACTCTAATTTTGTTATGATTTACTTGCTGCGCCTACGCTTCACTATTCAAGCCCGGCATGGTGCAGACCTGGATATTGCACGTTTCTGTCCCGTTGTCAAATTCTCCCCAGGTACACGAACAAGGCAAATGCTCGCAAAATTTGCCCCCCGGTTTGCCCTGATGTGGGTGGGTTAAACACATACAGACGGCCACGTCCCAATTGCCATCCTCCGTTCGTGCCCACCCCCATCCCTCGTCTGAGCGCCCAGCGAGAAGCACAACATGTCCCTATTTTTGTTGTCCTTGGTTGTTAGCCGAACCGGGGATTCGAATACCGACTTCCCGGCTTAATGCTTACTACTGTGCTATCACTTGGTAGACATTCATACATAATCTTCATGATCCCTCAGTTTCTATATAACCAACCACGCACGATAGATGCCCATTGTAAATAAACTGGGGGACTAAATATGACACTGACCGCGATCGACTGTAGGTCAAGTGGTCAGAGCGCAGCCACTTCCCCACCATTGGCCGAATCAAAATATCCGATTTTCCTCGTCTGACTACAATATCTTCTGAAATTCAGGCCGAGAAGACATGGTCCAGTATGAACTATACTAGTGTTTCCAACACAAAGCCACTCAAAATCGATTTCTCCGTTGTTCGAATCAACCAAATGTTTAGTGACGTCATATCGAAAAAACGAAAAAAAAACTCGTACGTCAATCGTTACATGACAATGATAGAAATATTTGATCTCCAAAACGTGGAAAAAAGCTATGCGCATCTCATTGTAGCATGGTTTTCTACGCAATGAATGATATGGTGATGATGAAGGTAAGAATAAAGGACTTGGGTTCGGCATACACTCCAGAAAATCGGTCGTACAACGTCACTATTCGTTGTAAAAAAAATGTTGCGACTGGCCCGCTACTGGAGATTAATTTCCTGGTCGGGTTCCGAGAAGACTACTGTCCCGTACGTTGTGCTCCGCGTAGCAATAAGGTTCACCATAGAGTTTCTTTTCTCCACAATTAGAAACTGACTAAACAAAATGAACAAAATAACCAACATATAAGTCTGTCCTTGTGTTTCTAAGTCGAGCACTCTGTAATGCAATCCATGGCTAGCCTCCAGCGGCTGATGTAGACTTTCGTCTATCCTTCCTCAATTTACAAGGAAAACATTGTGTCCTGTGGATATATCCTCCAACTGGTCGAATGAGAGATCGACTTTTTGCACGGTGGGTCAATGGCATCATCCTTCACTCAACAACAAAACATTTCGTGTTTCAAAACTCATACCAGTCTAGGTAATGAGTGGCCATTCTCTGATGTAGTACGCAGTCGTATCATACCTTGATTACCTGATGCTGCGTTCGCGTCTTTAGGGCTTCAAAACGTCCCTGGAAACATCAGTGGCTAGTGGTCTGATTTGACATACAGCGCAAAAAGTTTGAGATTTGTGTACCCTTTTCAGACTGTTTTCAATCTTTATCACCGTTTACACTAGAGCGTTATTATTGGGATATATATATTGCCGTAAACCATTTCCTATCTTAGGAACCGCTCATTACACTAATTCGTATGTGACTATGCAATGTTCCTGTGCATCTTGCGACTATCACCCGTCCTGTTACGAACCCTCACCCACGGTTTTCATGAGTTCAATACCACCAGTTCGCAGTAACTGCCCTTCTGAGTCCATATTCGCTCACGCGCGCGGGTGAAAGGGTGAAAGACTGCTGGTTCGCGTTGGTCCATACATACGTTGCATCAAGACTAACACCGTCCGTGACTTTTCCTCCGCCAATGCTTATTGCGATCTCTTCAAGTATGCTTCGACGCCATTCGAGTGTCAAAATGTAAGCCTCCCTGCAATTCTGTTCACATACATATAGGTCGACTGTAGGTTAGTCGCTACCGTGGGGTTAGAGCAGTATGGGTCGCCTATTTTCCCAAGGAAAGCCCCGGTATCTGAATCAAAGAACCTTCGACCCCACCTGTCAAGTCGGAAACGTATAGAACTCTCTTAGTGACGCTGTGTGTAATCGCTCTCGGTTTCGTCAGAACGGTCTCATCCCCTATCACTCTACCATGTAACCCTGCCGAGCGTCGAGTTGCTCTACATGCCTCTCATTAAAATTGCAGACCATATATTATTAATCCCGGTCACACCCTGCCGGCCTCCGCTAAGAAGTCGCTAGTGCTTCGGCTTGAGAGTGTGACCCTGACTCACTGTTTTCCGTGCTGGTGACGATCTAACTTGCTCCACTCATATCCACGATGTAGCTTTATCATTTCTGCAGCTAGGGTTGTACTCATCTGGTGGGCCATTGCCTCGGAAGAATGGTTCTAGATGTTGTCGTACGGATTACCTCATCGATTGTGTGGTCGTCAAAATTCTCTGATCTGGATGGGACCTGATGGCATTATCACTGCCCATCGTCAAGGCTGAATACTTTTCTGACCGACCTGTTCTGGTTCCATGTTGTGAACGGTAGAAACTCGATCCGTTAGACTCGATTGGCGTTGTTCGAGGCGTCTGTGAGAACTTCCCCTATCCCTTGGGATATAACTCATTGCGATTCATTAGAAACAATTCACTGTGTGAATTTCTCTAGTCAACTTCTTCTTTCGTTATGTCTTCCAAGTTGGTGTAATCTTTTAATTGCTTCCTGGTCGTTTTTGTTGAGGTAATGAGACTGCTTTGATGACAAAATGTTCCTCGGCTGCGCTCACTACTTCAATATCTTGCCGTGTTGGGAGATCCGAGCTATGCCATCAATTTGTTCTTCACGAGCACAACTCCGTCTGCCTGATCAGTGACTTGTTCTATTAACTTTTCGCTGATCTCCCTTATCCTGTTATAGAGTTGTCCCTTAGTGACGTATTGATGACCAAGCTGTCTACTGTTCAATGATAGCGGCTCTCCTCTGCTCAGATTCGGGTAGTATTTTTGGTTTTCCTGGAGCTCTCCCCCTCGCTATGCGGAACTTTTCTTTCCTCGATGTCAGGACGACGATTCTCCAGGCAGATCCTAAGCTTCGACATTTGTGATTACAGTGCTGCTCTTCTTCACAATCCTCACAGACTGCAATAAGGCATTCACAGCAGAAGCGATTCAGGTTCTCATGCGGGTGCTTCTGACCCGCTCCGTAGTTTCCTCTTCTTCTGTCTCTTTTCTTCTGCAAGGATCTGCAGATCTCCTCATTTTTGTGGGTTACCATCAGTGCATGACCCCCCGTAGGAGATCCCCGGTAATCTCATTCCGGCCAGTCCAGGATCAGTTTATTCGCGTTTTCGACATGGTCACGGATGCATCCCCCCCTTTGCAAACCAATTACCACAGGACCGCAACACGACAGGGTCTTCCAGAATGTCCAGATGGATATAACAGGTTACGTGGTCTTCGTCTTGGTGGTAAGCTGGAATCCTTCTGGCAGATAAGCGATATTTTGTCATTCAAAACAGTAAACCATTGTGCAACCAACAACAAAAGAAATTTCCTTACACACCAGGCAAGGCAATAATATTTGGGTTTTGCCATCGTCGTGCTGTGGCGTGGCACCCTTACAAGAGTCCCCCTCCGTTAGCACGACGAGGACCATGCCATGCAGTCCGGTACATTTTTACCCCAGACAGATGTGGAGACGGAACCCATGACATTCGCGGCCCTAGCGTAAGTAACACGATTAGGAGCTGGGCGGAAGAACTAGTAATGCTCTGAGGGGAAAAAACACTAACCCAAAATTCGAGAAAGAACGGGCGGTTTTTAGGGTAAAAAAAAGAGGAGTAAACACAAAAAATAACATAGGCCGCCATGTCCCTGTATGTTCGAATATTCATCGAATTTTCAATCAAATGTTATGTAGTTACTGTCGGTACTGCATGGCTAAATAGCCCCAAGTTTGGTGTCGGAATTTCCCATATTAATGGAACAGTGCCCAGTGCCACATATTGTTACTTCGCTAACGGATGGCGGTTTGGCATAGCCTGACGAAATGACTGAATTTACATTAATTTAATTCACAGAAACATCACTGATAGTGATCTTGTTTTTTCGATATCATAACGGTTTTTATGAAAGGTTCGCCCCTCCTTTTTCTTACATTCTGACACATGGCTAAACACTACAACGACACTAGAAACCTGTATCAGACATATGCATCTCCGTCGTTAGAAGAATTATCCGCTTTTTTGCGAAGTGTAGTGACGTTGAGTGAACTTTGATTTGACATGACGGCTCCCATAAAATTGTTCTCTACATGTTGTTCACCCCGCCCCCATTTCCTGATTATTTTAACCACGTTAGAATTGCTTAAAAATCCGTCTGGAACAACCTATTCGGGTTTCGCCCATACTTGAGGAAATGGGACCTTTGGCATGGAAACCTCAATCGGAATGGGTGTGCATGTGTCACTTAATTACTATTGCCACTGAATTTCATCGAGGGCCCCCTAGAATAACGACTTTCGAGGGGGCACCTCTTTTCATGGACCCTCCCTGTGTCAGTTATCAAACACCATCCCCCTCCCTAATGATACCATTCTAACGCCACTGCACCTTTATGGAAGAAGTTTTCCTCATACATTACCTAATGACCTTCGAATCTCTGACCTGAATGACACAAGTCGCAGGGGCATACTGTGCGCAATTTAAGTCAAAGTCCTGTTTCTTTCCGGAACTGCCATTGGCAATTATCGCAGGAACAAAAACTCTTTAGCAGGTGCTTGGCTGTTCTTCGATTGCCCTATTTCCCCTAATATTGTCTACCTCGGCCCTAACAGCAACAATGACAAGCACCTCAACTGTAGGCAGGGCGGCGTCAGGGTTTCACGATAAGGGGGGGGAGATTTGGCATGATGTCTGAGATGGGGGTGGGGTCTAATGGGAGGGGGTGCCCCCTTCCCTTTGCGATTTGACGACTTACGACTGCTAAGATGCAAAATGTGCCACATTTTATACACTTTGTAAGTGTATCTACAACACTTCTGCCAAAAATCTATGATTTCTGGGAAACATAAACTGCAGGACATTTTTTTCCTTCCCTGCCGGTCATATTTCATTCGAACACACCTGACAAAAATAAACCCGATTAAACTGTACCTACGTTCTGTACCGTCGGCAGGCTCACTTTTGCGATACTTTTGTAACTAATGCAAATTCGAAGATATCTACTAGCGTAGATCGCGCATGGGTCAAGTGATCACGCATGCCCGTGGTCAACATAAGCGAAGGCGCTGCGAAGTTTGCCAGTTAACATTGAGTCCTCTCGCCTGATTGAACAACAGTGGCTCCCAATGATGAAGAGATGTTTTGCCGACGGATCCGGCAATGGTGACTGGCATGGGGCGAGGTCTAAAGAGGGGTTTCCCCCTCACTCTGGAATTTTTGAATATTAAAAGTCTCAGATGCAATCTGGTGCAATTTTTTAGTATTTGACGTTCAGTACTACTATAACCCCGCTCACCCGTACGCGTGACCCATTATTCAATTTGGAACGCCGAAATTCTGCCCGAATCCTAAACCATGCCGGATCCGTAGGTGGCTCGTGGTCTGAAGCGACTATCAATACACACTGCGCGCTGAAAAAATTTAAATTGAACTTCAATGGGTCAATTGAATAATTTTTTCAGTCATTTAGTACAAATTTCAGACCATCTTCCCACTATTGCACTTTTTTGCACCGCAGGATTGCTCCCGCTAAACCGCCTGTTTCATTGTTATTTTGGGCAATTCTTTCTTAATTGTTTTCAGCAAAATGGCTCGGAAATAAATTTATCTCTGGAATATATGACCAATAGTACACAAAAACTGTCAAGGAACTGAACACACTCAAGGAAAATAGAATGTCAAACCCTAACACGCTATGCCTTCATTTCCCCTTTTGGCCGAAATGCCGACAGACTCCGTCACTCGGTCATTTACACCGCGGCGACGGCCGGCACATTTTCTCATTTTGCCGACGTGCCATTCTCTTGCCGACGCTGAATGGGTCCATACGATGAAGAGCCAACGTCGAACATGAAGCCGATAATAAAGTCCTGGCTTCCGTTTTTTTTCTTTCTTTTCCAATTTTCCATTTCCCTGCGTTCCCCTTCATTCCCTTACCACCCCTTTTCTTTCTCTTCCCCTCTTCCTTATTTCCTCCTCTCCTCTTTTACTCTTCTCTTCTCTCCCCTCTTTTTACCCCCTCTTCTCTCCTGCTCTTTCTCCTTTTTTACCGACAGACCGAAAATTTCCGACGCTGAAATTATTGGAGGGGGTGACACCTCCACACACCCCCCGCTCGCTACGGCCCCAGTAAACATACGCTACATGCGCGAACCCTATATTACAGCAACGGTTTGAGTCTCGATTTGAGTCCTCGATGAGAACGACAGAAATAACCTAAGCTGTAACGTATTTTGACACTTCACCACACCCCCTCCGAAAACGTGTGCATTAAACACATTCGTCGATTTTATTTTTTCAGCCTCAAACCCCATGGGGGGGGGATATCGCCTTCCCCGCCCCCCCCCCCCCCCCCCCCCTACCCGTGTCGCCGCCCCTGAATGTAGGTTGTTCTGCTGGAGAACCAACTGGTTCAGAATCCAAACGGACCAACTATCGATATGTGTGATGTTATGTGTGTATGTGTTTTTGGGACTGGACGGTGCATTTGTTCCAGTTTATACTGCTACAACAATTGTAATAGTTGTTCTTATTCATTGTTTTGGAGACCATTTTGGTTGAGAGCTATAATAGTGATCACATGTATGTTGATTTCTGTCAACGGCTGTCCTTAAACCGTGAAAGATCGCGATGGTGTGCAGATTCTTTGGGTTGGTCATGAACAGTCCAACAAGAGTTCCCACTGCACGAAGGCCTCGCCTTCTTTTTGCAATTTTGCAGCAGTTCAGTGGTGAGGTACCTTTGTGACATTATTCCAATTCCCAAGCACAATATTCCCAATTGTCTTCACATGCATTTTGCGACCTTTTATACACGATCATACGATGTATCTGTATATTGCTGCTTGACGCGTTCAAACCGATTGTTGGTCTGGCGTGCCGGGTATCATATGAGTCATAGATGACACTTGTCCCTCTCTGCACCCTCGCCGCTTACTGAGGGACTCAAACTCGGGACTGCATCAAAGCATATATGTGAGGAGTTGTAACTGCTTTAAACCGTCTAACAGAAATGCAAAACTGACATAGTTTACCTCCGAATTCCTGTACATCCCATACCTGCCATCTTTTGACAGCATCTGGACAAACCTAGGAGGAGATGTATTTTGAATATTCCCACCCACTGTCTCCTAAATTGACCATTATATGATACCGGACGGACCTTTTACGTTTAACGGACACTACAGTCTCCCTTCACTCGGATCATGCATGTGAACAAGTTTCATCATGTCCCATCAAAGGACATAGGAATAGCAGCAAGATATGAATGACAGACTAGGGTAGACAGGCAGAAAGACAAAGTGACAGAAGGGTAGACAGGCGGATAAATAGGGTAGACAGACAGACAGGACAGACAGATAGATAGGGTAGACATACAGACAGAATCGACAGACAAACAAAACAGACAGGAGAGATAGAATCGGCATGAGCATCCACAAGAGCTCAACCTGCTATTGAGATGAAGAAAATGAATGTTTTCTTGTCCACATTTACCTTGAATGACCCTTGATGAACCGGACGTTCATATCAAGATTCACCTCAATAATGCATTCAGTTCTGCAAACATTGTGGACACAATCCCCATAGCTATGCAAATTGGTTATCAGACGCACTTTTACCCGCCCTCTCCCCCCCCCCCCCCCCCCCACCCCCCCCCCCTCAACTCGTCCCAACATGAATTCTTGTGTAGCATTTGCCCTGAAACACCTGAAAATATTGAAAGCGGGAGGAATTTGACCCAACTGGTTTCTAAATAACACCATACAAATATCTACAAAAGCTCAGGGTCACACAATTGGCGGCCAACAGGCCTACGAGCATTGAGTGAATTTGCTTTTTGATTACTAAGTGTTCAGGAACTCAACAAGGAAGGATCATTGAAGGATACAAGTGAGGGCATGATCATGGATAAGCGCCGGCGTTAGCTCGACTCAATTTCAGACAAGTGATTCAGATGAGTATCGTGCAGGGGTGTTACCAGTTCCAGGCCCTGCTCCCGTGACCGCAAACTCCCCCCCCCACCCACCCCCCCCCCCCCCCCCCCCCCCCCCCACCCCCCCCCCACCACCCCCCCCCCCCCCCCCCCCCCCCCCCCCCCCCCCCCCCCCCCCCCCCCCCCCCCTCCTAGAACGGACAACGGAACGGCAGCGGTACGGGGAGATTCATGTCCAGTACGCGCGGTGATGGTACTCACAGCCGCCGGACGAACCGTAATGCAAAAAAATACAACAACCCCACAAAAACCCATGACACCAAATCCACTGTTTTGCAGCGGAGCATGACGTGTGAAGAACAAGACCTCGCCCAGCGCAACTGCCAGGTCTGGTGACTGCTGACATTCGAACCCCCGGAATGTTTGCTTTCCAACGCATTCACTGATACCACGCTGCCGTCCTCCTAGCCTATGTCGAGCGTCATGTTCGAAAATGATCCCGTACATTGTGAGTAGACCCCAATGGTCAACCATTTAGGACCTAACCAATAGGAGTTATTGCATGTTCAGATATTTGATTTTTGACCCCAACTGCCATACTGGTGCCCTCGCCGGTTTACCGTTCACCTCTGTATTTTGTAGTTGCATATCTGGCAATGGCTCTAGCCGTATGACGGGTTGATATTAAGACCTGTTCATAACTCAAGTAATGAGAGTCGGTAATCAGCTGCTTCCACATGGCATCTGGCCGTCGGGACATTGAATTACTTGTAAAGTCCACTCTAAAAACAATCAATATGAGTAGAGGCCTATGGAGATGGTACCATGAGGACGTCTCTCAAAACGATTAATTCGGAGGAGTACTGGACACACCGATTTTGTGTTCGATACTATTTACTGCACTTTGTTATGCTTCGACTGGATTATCGTATTATTGAACAACACACTGAATTAAATATTAGTGGATGGAAAAAAAAAAAAATGTGGTATGAACAAAAAAAAAAACCCACCAACAACGGAATGAAATGACAATTTCCGGAATATAGGCCATACTTAAACTTCTTACTAGTCTACACATATGGGTTTTCACTAAATCTACTAATTGGCTTTTTTCATCTTAAAACGAGAGTCCATGGAAGCATTCATAGGCCCGTATGATTTTTGACCATTAGCCTTTATGGCATTGTCCTATCCCTTGGGTTTTTTCATATGAGGACTGAATCTGAACTAAATCAGAATGCAATCTGTGTAAATGAGGAGAGTAGAATGAGTAATCATGATTAGATATATTTATACCCGGAACTCTACATGGTAAGTACTCTGAATTGAATACATTCAGTACATATGAATGATGGAAGAAGAAGATTGTAATCAAGATCTATATATTACTTGACGACGCACAGACCACTGTCCAAACATGACAGCGAGCGAAAGTATGAGTGGGTTGGGTTCCGTCAGCCGGCCACTATGGCAGGATACAGTAGATGTTGACTGTTCAGCCTGTTCGCTTAATTAACTACTGAGTGAGTCTGACTCAGGAGTCAGATAGCGATGAAACGCCAATTATATACTTTTCATCTATTTGGTATATTTCGTTGACAATCTTTAAAGAGCGTAGTCAGCCATTATCTGTGCAAAAAAACACTGATTTGCCATTGCGCGTACTTTATACAGGGATTAAGGACTAGAGCACAAATGGGCTGTAGCTCAAAACCGCACAAATATACAAACACGAGTAACAATTATGTGAACTAAAGGCTCAACATTATCAGGCCAAAAAGGCAATTTCAAACAATGGACTATTATGCCTTGAATGACCTTTGGACCTTGATTTCATTAGGGCCAAAGATTTGTCTTAGCAGTCAAGAACCATTTGTTCTCAGGTTAGGCCATCATCCATCACAAAGAATGGACCAATGAAAGGGAAAGGCATTTCACACAATGGCCAGTATTGTGCCCTTTTAAAATGACCTTCATATGGTCAAAGTGTCCAGTTCAGTGTGGAATGTTTGTTTATGAATTCAATTTGCAAAATAATTGGAATGACCACTAGATGAAATACCCACACAGGTTTTTCCAATTGGTATATGTTAATACTGCCCAAAAATGATTATCCAAATTTATATGAGGAGAATAGGCCTGACAGAAGCCACATGGCTGGAGTCAGGTTAAAAAAAAATGGTAGGAATGACTGGCAATTTAGCAGTCTCGTACATGTTTGCAAATTGACATCACAAAAATGGGCAAAAATTACAATAGACTAATAGTGACTACCTGCGAATAACATATGTTGTCTCATGCTGGAACAAAAATAGGCAAAGGAGGTGCACCCTCACATAGCTGATAAGATAAGCAATAATTATGACTCAGCTTCAATGGGGAGTATGGAGAGCAGGGATTGCTGTGTTCAATTTTTAACACCACAGCTTGCCAGGTAGTTTCCAATCCCATGGCCCAGCCGTTTCGCCAGAAACTGTAGGTCAATTGGCCTTACTGACCACGACTACAGACCTACTGCACCTATCAAAACCAGTAACCTTCAAAAGCCTCAGTCCAATGCACTGTGCATGAACCACATACCCTTTATCTGTACTCAATTAATAATACAACGCACGGGCTCATAGGTGATGATA